>VZSE01005694.1:190073-208336 GCA_013398275.1 Promerops cafer
GAAAAGTAGAAAAGAAGAAATCAGTTAGGACAAAGAGTTAACACAATGCCATCTGGACAGATCAGAAATACAGAAAATGAAACATGAATTTTTATTTAATGCAAGAATCTGAAACAGAATTATTTGAAATATTCTCAATGAAATAAAGAATGCTACTGTCTTAAGAGAGCCATAGGACTTCCCATATGTGAAACCAGTAACCACTATGCTGACCACTGTGACTTCTTGCTTTCTTCTAATTCCTGTCTTATTATTCATTCTGTTGTTTTTTGCCATCTTGTCTTAAGTTTTTTGGGCTTATATAGACTGTGGGCTCTTTGCTGAAAAGACTGTCTTGTTCTTGTGTTTCTCTGGTGCCTGGCATGAATGTCAGAGCTGGTTTTCTACACAACTGTGACAATACAGCCATGAAAGGTTAATTATTGCACTGATCGCAGCACTGAATTGGACAAGTATTTGTACTAGAACATAATTAACATCCTAGACACAAGTTGGCACCATTGGTTTGGAATGTTCATAACAAACCAGACATATTACAGAATAGAATCATAGTCTTTCTCTTTGTACTCAGTATAAAACCAATTTTTAAACCATCACTAGGTTTTGTGTCACTCAGGAAAGAGAACAGCTGAAATGCACACTGTTTTGTAGGTTTCTTATTGATAAAGTTCTACCCAGAAGCTAAAGACACTTGGGACAATAGAAACTGTCACAAAACTGTAGGCAAGGTAGAGCAATACAGAAATAGAACTATTAAATAAATAAATAAATAAATAAATAAATAAATAAATAGCATGGCTTCCTCTTATACAAAATATATCATGGGTTCCTCTTTGCTGAAATGAGGGGACTTGACAACAGTCCCCTGAATATCTTGGTAGTATAAATCCAAGGAAGGAGCAGAATCACTCTGGATGATAAACAGGGCTTTAAACAGCAGTAATAGGATTAAAGTACGAACGAAGAAGTTCAAGCTGCATATGAGAGAATGTTTTCTGTTCATATATTAACAAATAAAGCATCATAAAAATGTTGTAGAGAACTTTTGTCTCTGGATTCTTAAAATACAAAAAAAAAAAAAGGGTAAATAAACTTATTCCCATTTCATTTGTGAAAAAGTGAGGAAACATNTCAGAAGCCATCAGCTAAGGTAACACCTCTCCTTGACAGTGAATCTACATTCAGGCCTTGGTGACTTTTTGAAAGGAAAGGTTGCTGCAGCCAGGATTACCTGTATGCATTCCTTGCAAGTAACAAGTATCTGCTTTGTTTTTGTTTTTCTGTAAAATTTAAAAAATGCTGTCACATATCTACTATGTCAAAAACGCATTCTAAAATTTTAATAAAGTATTACCAATATGTTATCCTGTTATCTGCAAAGACTGGAGAGTACTGAAGATACTGAAGACAGATGACCAAATACAAATAAAAAAAAAAAAAGGAGAGAAAAGTAGAAAAGAAGAAATCAGTTAGGACAAAGAGTTAACACAATGCCATCTGGACAGATCAGAAATACAGAAAATGAAACATGAATTTTTATTTAATGCAAGAATCTGAAACAGAATTATTTGAAATATTCTCAATGAAATAAAGAATGCTACTGTCTTAAGAGAGCCATAGGACTTCCCATATGTGAAACCAGTAACCACTATGCTGACCACTGTGACTTCTTGCTTTCTTCTAATTCCTGTCTTATTATTCATTCTGTTGTTTTTTGCCATCTTGTCTTAAGTTTTTTGGGCTTATATAGACTGTGGGCTCTTTGCTGAAAAGACTGTCTTGTTCTTGTGTTTCTCTGGTGCCTGGCATGAATGTCAGAGCTGGTTTTCTACACAACTGTGACAATACAGCCATGAAAGGTTAATTATTGCACTGATCGCAGCACTGAATTGGACAAGTATTTGTACTAGAACATAATTAACATCCTAGACACAAGTTGGCACCATTGGTTTGGAATGTTCATAACAAACCAGACATATTACAGAATAGAATCATAGTCTTTCTCTTTGTACTCAGTATAAAACCAATTTTTAAACCATCACTAGGTTTTGTGTCACTCAGGAAAGAGAACAGCTGAAATGCACACTGTTTTGTAGGTTTCTTATTGATAAAGTTCTACCCAGAAGCTAAAGACACTTGGGACAATAGAAACTGTCACAAAACTGTAGGCAAGGTAGAGCAATACAGAAATAGAACTATTAAATAAATAAATAAATAAATAAATAAATAAATAAATAGCATGGCTTCCTCTTATACAAAATATATCATGGGTTCCTCTTTGCTGAAATGAGGGGACTTGACAACAGTCCCCTGAATATCTTGGTAGTATAAATCCAAGGAAGGAGCAGAATCACTCTGGATGATAAACAGGGCTTTAAACAGCAGTAATAGGATTAAAGTACGAACGAAGAAGTTCAAGCTGCATATGAGAGAATGTTTTCTGTTCATATATTAACAAATAAAGCATCATAAAAATGTTGTAGAGAACTTTTGTCTCTGGATTCTTAAAATACAAAAAAAAAAAAAGGGAAAATAAACTTATTCCCATTTCATTTGTGAAAAAGTGAGGAAACATTTCAGGTAAGAAAAGGTGTAGCTCTATTTGTATATTAAAGTCAAAATACACAGACTTAAGCACTGTCTGGAAAAGAAGTCATAGTCAGTGCTCTGAAAAGTATCCAAAGGACTGAAGGTCACTATACCCCACATCAAATTGGTCAGGCAAACTTCTGTGGCTGCAGTAGAGCACTGCAAACAGGTTATCTTCCCCAGGTCACACATGGAGACCCACCATGTCCTAATTTGAACTCCTCTGCTTTGCTGGCAGATGTGCATGTATCATAATGCTCTAAAAGGATTCTGTCTAGACAATAAAAATAGTCTTGCATATTTAATAGTAATGAGGTTTTCCTCCTTTAGGCAGAACATGATCTTCCGAAGGCAAGGAAAAAATTAAGAAAAGAGAGATGAGTGGAACAAAATATTTTAACCTGGCACGAATGTCACCTGAGCAGCACATCCAACTCTAGCTTCAGTCTCTGAATAATCTCAATAGTAATATTTTTACAGAGAGTAAATCAGAATCACAGAATCACCAAGACTGGAAGAGACCTTCCAAAATCACACAGTCCAGCTGTCAACCAAGTACCACCATAATAACCCCTAAACCAGGTCTCCAAGTGCCACATCCAGATACCACCTGAATACTTCCAGAGGTGGTGGCTCCACCACTTCCCTGTGCAGCCCATTCCAATTCTTTGACAACCCTTTCAGTGAAACAAAGCCCAACTTTTCAATATCTAATCTGGACCTCCCCTGGCACAAATTAAGGTTATTTTTTCTCATCCTTTCACTTGAAACATGGCAGAAGAGATGAAGCCCCACCTCACTAAAATTTCCTTTCAGGTAGTTGTGGAGAGCAATGAGGTCTTCTCTGAGCCTCCTTTTCTCCACACCAAACAGCCCCAGCTGCCTCAGCTGCTCCTCATGAGACTTGTGCTCCAGATTCTTCCCCAGCTTTATTGTGCTGCTCTGGACAGCAGCACCTCAATGTCCTCTTTGAAATGCAGAGCCCAAAGCTAAACACAGATCTAAAGTTGTGGCCTCACCAGTGCTGAGTACAGCAAGACAGTGTCTTCCCTAGCCCTGCTGGTCATACCAGTCTTCTCAGTAGCCCAACAAAGAGACAATAAAGGAATGGATAGCTATAATATACACATCTGGCAGAAAAGGTTGCAATTTTCTAAGTAGGTATGGGAAAAGGAAAGCACTCCTGGTCATTGTTAAATGTTCAAGCAGTAACAGTTAAATTTCCAAAACTATGCCAATAATTCTAAGTAAGGAACATCTAATAAATCTGAGGGGTTTCACTTTTATTTTGAGCCTTAATTACTTCCTCCAAGCTTCTATGCTTTATTTACCTTTCTTTAGAATGAGCATAAACCAGACAGCTCTTGTCTTTTTCCCAATCTGTACCTCATGTTAGCTGAAGCCATTAATATCATTGTCTAGACTAGTCTCATACAAGCATAGGTTTTGTGCAGGTATCAATGAGGCGTGTAAAAGTCGTTTCTTATTAAAACAGTCACACAAATTCTGTCAAATGCTGGCATAGCATATTCACATTCTTTTGTCAAAATTATTACAATATCACACTATTAATATTCTCATTAAACTATGTCCCTTTTTTTTTGTATTATTCCACAGATAGTAATGAAACAATCAAATGTCATGCTATGACATTATTTATATAATATATTCTATTACATATTATTTGGTTAGGTAGTTTGTTTCAGAATTCCATTGAATTTTTGACTATATATCCTAAAACCTGATATGGAGATCCAATGGTGTGCACTGAGAAAAAAATAGAGTTCAATGCATAAACCTGACATCATAACATATTTTCTCATCTAATTCTGACCAAGGGCAGTATTATGTACAGCTTAGATGTGACTCAGCCTACAGCTAAAAAATTGATGATTGTTTTTTTAACTGCACCTGTGTCATCCAAATGTAGGAAAACTACACTGTAAGACCTTTTCTGAACACATAAAGCATAATCTGTACATTTTATTTTTGTTTTGTATACTTGCATTCACACTAGCCAGCTTGCACAGCTTTACCTTTGCTCAGCTGGCAAAGGCAGTCGAACTTGCATACAAATAAATTCTCCCAATAAAGGTGAGGATGCATAATGGAAGCATAATATCATATGCTTTCTCATTAGATTTCTGAATGCCCTTCCTTATATGTCAAAGAGTTCAAGCAACAGAAAAAATAACTAACATAACTTCCCTTGAGAAAACAAATGGAAGAGAAAGAATTTCTTACACCTTCACTATATCTTTGAAAGAAAAGAACTGCTCTTGAGTTTAAGGAGGCCCAGAGATGAGAGAACACCCTCTCTTAAGACAGAGAACAAACTTGATGAAATTTCATTTGTATCAAAGTGAAGGCAGAAATTAGAAATAAAATGTGAAAATATTAAGCAAGCAGTAAACCCAAAAAATTATTAAGAGCATAGAATTGATACAAGAAACTTAAGACAGTACAATAAACCTTGGGTTCCAGGACAAAGAAAAATAAGGTCTATCTTTCAGGAGAATAAACCCCATCAAAAGGCCCTACCAAAGAATAAAATCTGAATAGTTTTATGGGTATATTAGTAAACAGACATGAGGGAAGACATTCAACAGGTAATTCTAATTGAAATTCTAAAAGAAGCAGGGGCATTCTTTATATCATAAAAATAAAATAATTGTAGAATAAGTTGCCTTTACCTAGTTGATCTTGCCCATGCATTATCCTTTCCGTACTTTTTCAGTCTGTGTCCTTCTGTGGGCAAAAGTTATGGGAAAAGTTATTGTGTTAAAAATATTACTTTTCTCTGTGGTGGGGCCCTTTTAGTAAGTGGTTTAGTATCCTATTTCAAGTCCACAGCTACACCACATCTACAAAAGCATCGCTGAAGTAGCATGAAGCTGACATTTGGGGGATAAGCAAGTGGAGGAGAAAAGACCAAGGAGAAGACACAATCCAAACTGCTATCATATGAAAAGCCACATTTCTGGTTCTCCCAGACTGCAGCCACCTAATGCAGAGCTACCTCATCACAGGAGCTGATTTGAGCTTCCTCATGTGCCTGAAGAGTCACTGGAATTTAAGCATGGAAATTATTCAGCTCGCCATTGGGATTGGCACTGTTTCTGTAAAGTCAGAGAGAAGCATAATTGTAAGTGCAGACTAGGCAAAGAGTGTGTGACATAGCATCCATCACCTGGTGAGCTTTCATGTTCAATCAACCAAACACAGGTGATATGCATAGGGTGAAATAATGTCAATGGACCGTCCAGAGTGGAGGAGTTAATAATTCAGCAGTGAGGGCAAATAAGCACCTGGGGAAAAAAAAGCACTGAGTCTTCTCTGTTTCTCTGTCAAAACCATGCATTTCAGAATCTTGAGGTTTTTGTTCCTTACCAGAACACAACTCCATCCAGTCATTAACTACGAGGTAGTCACATAACTGTGCCTACAGTAATTGTGATCAGAGAGAACAAAGGTATCTAGATCTTCCAAAGCCTGGTTTGATTAACTCTATCCATATCCATACTAAATTATACAAAAATTATAAGTTGATATCTTAGAGAACTTATATCAGTATTATTAATTTGGGCAACTGTTAATCAAAGCTTGTAATACTCCTTCAATTAACACTGTTTATGTAGTCTGTTCTGGGGCAGGTATTTTGTATCATGAAAAAAATCCCACTAAATTTTATTTCCCATCCCACTAAATTTTATTTCCTATTGATCTGAATGTATAGTACATCTTATTTATTTCAGGGAACAAAACTGTTGAAACTTACAAAGGGATAAAAAATTAAATACTTACAGCAAAAATAGAAAATGGTCCAAAGAGGTAAAAAGAGTAATGATGGTAATAACCTATAAGTTGTAGGAAAAAAGTATTCTAGATTGGAAGATTTGGATGGAAGAATCTCCTGACTTAATACATGTTTTATATAGCATTCTATAAGATCACTACTGTATCAAAAATGAAAAGGAAGCAGCTGAAAGCTAGAGCATACTGCAGAAATACTTTGAAGATACTGATATAGATGGATATTATAAATCTTTTACTAAATGTGTCTCATAGCATAGACAATATCTTTTTGAATTTCACAACACAGCAAATTAAAGCCCAGTGACAGTGTCGTTTTTGAACCATTGTACTATGCCCTGATGCAGTAATGATCTTTCTATCATAAAATATAACTGAGTTAACACACATTTATTAACTCAAAAGCATTAAAATTCTGTTAAACCACTTTCAAAAGACAAAATTAAGATTTGCCTGGCTTTAAAGTATGTGATTTTGGTCTGTGGATGTTAATAACATATCTGAAATTCCCAAAAAATATCTACTTTTTCTGTACTTGAAATAAGAAATACTAGTTTAAGAAATCTATGTATGTGTGTTTTTAAATTGTCATTGGAATGAAGAATCAGGAAGGAAATGCCAAACTGTGTTTTTTAATGAATACACTTTAACTGTTTCTCCGCACAAAACCTGCTATTTAGATTTTAATGTATCCCTGATATTTAGATGATCAAAGCTATAGAACAGTACTGCTGCCAGAACAGCATAACATTAATAGAATCCTTAGAAAAGCAGTTTTTTCCAACAGTATTAAAAAAAAAACAGTATATTTTAATGATTTTGTATTCTTTTTCAAAACCACTGTACTTCAAAATGAATTTTCACTTTCTTATTTTTTTCCCAAATTGTTTTTAATGAAGATTAATTTTAGGGAGACTTTCCTACTATTATCAATGTCTCTGATAGGTACAATTCTTCCCTTCCAGCACCATTTCCATTCAAACTCCTCTATGGAGCAGCAGGCTGCAATTTCTGCATCTGTGCTGTAATTCTACTGTAATTCTTGCACAGAAGCCTAGTCAATCAACCCTGTCCTCCCCATGCTAGCCAACCGTCCCTTTAATACATCCATAGAATTCAATATGAATTGAGTGAATAGAATTGCAGTGCTAGGGAGACCGTCAGCTACTACGGAGAGACAGGATTGATTGACATTAAAGCATCTGTGGAAGAGTTACAGAAGAATTACAGCAGAGTCACTGAAATTGCACCCTCCACACCTCGTGAGAGGGAAAGGAAGCTACAAGAGACGCTATTAATAAATAAATCTGCCTTCCAACTAAAGCTGCATCAAAACCTTTATTTTTTTTCTTTTTGTATCCCCAACTTCAATTTGTGAGCAGCTTTTATTAACTACGTGAAAACTGGGTGCAACTTCAATTCTACAGTGGTTACAATTCTAGGACAGCTTTAATTCAAAGTCAGATGGCTTTTTTTTTTTTAAGCCAGGATGTAGCTTTTCCAGTTCATTCTTCCCTTTCCTCACTATTGATACACTTGGAAGTACATAGGACTTACTCGTAGTGAATTTTAGGCGTTTTTTAGTATCAGAACAGGAATACATATAGTATTGTTGCAAGGTAAACACAGTTTCTATTTTTCAGTTGTAATAATCTATACTATTCTGTGATATGGTGTTACTTATTTAAATTGCCTGATTCTATTTTATTTTAATCAGAAGAGAAGGTGAATATGTTGAATTTAACTAAACACTAGTTCCTTCTTTATAATGAGTCTTGCTCCAGATTTTGCAAACTTCATAATGAAGTTAAATTTAACAAAAAATGATAATTTAGTCTTTCTTTCTAGCTGCATCTAGGTTATTTAGAGGCACTGATATGAGAGCTATATTCAGATAACATATGTAGGTGTGTCTTGTTAGCTTTATTCTGAGGATTTTCATAGTTGTGCCTAAAGATTAAATTCTTCTTGATGTAATGCCACTGGCAATAGATAGTGGTGATCGGACTGTAAGTACATGTGTTTTTTTAAAGTTCCCTATTTTTTGTACGTTTTCAGACATACTTCTTGCCTTTGTCTTGTTTTTCTGCCACACACTAATAAACAGCAGTTTATTCATCATCAGTAAAACCTTAACATGTATAAAACAATTTCTTTAAGTATTTATTTCCTTAGAAACACTTTTTGAAGGTCTTGAGAAGGATATTATGACACATTTCTCCAGATTTATCTCTAAAGATGTAAATTCTAGAAGTATTTTCAATGAAATCATCAGATTTTGAAAAAGAAACTGAAATATTTTATTCCACTATGAAGGCTGATGCTGGTACCTCATCCATGTTAAACCATCTGGAGAGAACACTTAGGCTTATTTTTATTTTTTTAATTATTTTTATAATATCTGTAATAATAAATCATTACAAAAAAACAGTTATTTTGAGGCAACAGAATGTTTTGAATGATCTTGAATAAATCCACTCAATAGTTTTGCAGTATTCCAAAACAAAAATAGGTACAGAAACTGCTTTTCTGAAGTCAGTTACCATAGAAGGGAAGTATAATAATAAAATCCTTCATGAGATCATACTTTATTGATCTAATCAGCTTAAAAATGTATGGATTTTTATGTGGCTACATTTCTATTTTATTTAACTGAAACAAATGTCTAAAAAATGTATGAATTATTAATGCTTAATTTTAACATTGTTTGGGGTTTTTTCTCTTATGGTGATGTCAATGAAACAAATCATCCATTTCAGGCACACAAATTACATAAATCAAAGATACAATAATTTCTATGAATAATGTAGCTCAAAAAAATATTTTGACCATCCTAAGGAAATCTTTACAGTGCTTAAAACCAGTTCTATGCCCTTCCAAGTGCTAAGTGCAAAAGGAAGTAGACCAGAAGAACAGTTAAGGCAATTGGTTACCTCGTCAAGAAAAGTTTGTTAGAGATGAGAAGACTAATCTTTCCTTGCTCTTTTGTCCGAAGAGAAGAAGAATAAGGAAGATCACAAAATTGCTCCTATATGCAACAGAAAACCAAGGATGATTAAGAATGGATCAGTGCTGAAAACCAAAGAGTGAATGACATCTTTTCCCACTGTTTGTTTGTTTGGATACTTTTTGTTCAGTTAAAGTGAAACAACCTAGTGCTGCAGAGGTGTACTGATAACATTTATCTTCCTTCTTGGTTGCCTCAAAGGTAAGAGCTGCATTCTGTCCTTGACACACAGCAGACAAGGCATCACCTGGTATTCCCAAATCTCATACTCTCTTGCTAGCGAAAAGAAAACCAAACTGAGAGGTAGATGAAAACTTCCTGCTTAGGGAAACTCCATATAGGAATGGGCAGTCATGCAGCATATATTCTCATTTGCTATATTTGTTAAAGCACATCAGGATATTCAGACTGAACATCCACACTGCCTGCAACAATCTTCTTGTGATGCTGGTTCTGTAATTGTCTCTCTCTGCATCTCTTTTCCTTGGATATCCTTCATCAGACAGTGAGATAAAGTAAGATAAACACAACTTAAAGAACAGTGCAATAGTTTATTGGCTAATGCTAATAAAGAACAAGTGACTAATACCTTCTAGACCAAGCATTTATTTGCTCACAAAATCCAAAGAGACAACCAACAAATCTCTGACCAGGCAGTCATCTGCCAGATGGGGAAAGGTCAGTCTTCATTGCAGCTAGTAAGACATTAATCATCATCATCATCATGTTCTTTGAGGAGCTTTTTAATCCTTTATACTTTTTAGATAAGTCATAAAATCATAGAATATCCTGAGTTGGAAGGGACCCACAAGTATTTGTCTTATTTAATCTCTGAAATGTTAATGACTGCTGTCTCAACAATAATACTATTGTCTTTATTTACCTTTTTCATTATACTTCTTTCCTGGTTGGAGAGTATGGAGATGCCTAGTGATATATGAACTTGTATCATGGGAAGGTTGGAATACATTTAAGGGCTTTTTTCCTATATAATGGAATTTGTTCAGTTATAGGAAGAGATTGACCCTATTCCTTGGAGATACCCTTGGAGATCTTTAAAGTTTCTCTGGATACAGTCTTTACCAATCTACTCTCATTGAAACTCTTTGAGCAGTAACTTGGACTACATGACTTCCAGAGGTCTCATTAAACCTAAATTGATTTATGATTCTATGACATTTTCCAGAAATGAATGCCCTGGAACAAATGTCTGTTGAAGGAGACATAATAAAGTGCACAGGTATACGGAAGGGCAATGAGAGAAGTCCTATAAAAAGGACCAGAGAGAGAAAGGAATTTGCAAAGGAAACTCACAGAAACATACAGAGGTTTGGGTTGGAAAAGACCTTAAAGACCACCTAGTTCCAATCCTCCTGCCATGGTCTGGGACATCTTTTACTACACTAGGTTTCTCAAAGCCCATCCAACCTGACCTTGAACATTTCCAGGGACAGGGTATCCAAAACTTCTCAGAACAACTTCTTCCAGTATCTCCCCACCCTCAGAGAAAACAATTTCTTCCTGATGTCCAATCTAAGCCTAACTTCTTTCAGTTTAAAGCCATTACTCCTTGTCCTATCAGCACATGCCCTTGTAAAAAGTCTCTTTCCAGCTTCTACAGGAAGTAGTCATATAGATAAAGCTGTGAGAGATGTGGAGAAGAAAAAAAGACATTAAAAGTTATTCTTTTCAGATGAATTGCAGATGTAATTTCCCCATGCAACCCCATGATTTTTGGAACCTCCTAGATGTATTCATCATTCTTTATTTAATTCTATGCTTTGCTTGTTCAGATGAACGCTTCCTTCTTCAAATCTGCATGATCCTTACATAGAGTGAAAGACCTCAGCTGAGAAAAATAATATACACCTAAACAGGTCCACAAAATCCTGAAGTCTGGATGTCTGTGCTGTTGGAAACTATAAACAAGTTCAATGTTGTCATCCCTGTTCTCCCTCTAAAGAAAGCTGTTAATGAACAATTTGTTTTAAATCATGCCAAAAACATTTTCAGGAAGTTGCTCAGTCCTGATCTTGATGATAAAAATAATGTCATTTGGAGTAGATCTCATTGTCACTTAGGCTAGAAAGAAACATTAGCCTTGCTCTTTATGAAACTTGATGTTATGATTTTATTGCTATTGCAGCCTTGGAAAACATTCAAAGGCAGAATCAATTCTTCTTTCAAAGGGAGTACCAGAAATCTTATGTTCCCTGTATCAATGTCATTATTTTCTTTCTTTTTGACTTTATTTATATTGTTTTAACTCATTATCAGCCTAGAATACAGCTGTTTGGTTTTTCTTTGTGTGTTAACACTGCATCATGCAAATGGAAGCTTTCCTGGCACAAATCATAAAATAAAGAAATATTCTATAGAAAGAAAATATTCTTAAATTGCCCTTGTCAGTGTACTATATTATGCCCTAAAATTTGACTGGTGTTCCCAGCCACCCAATTAAACCACTTTTATTCCCAGTCCAGTAATATGAGGGTGAGTACACATGGCTGAAGCAGAGGGTCTACATTTTTGTGGTCTAGTCATCCTTCTGACACCATATTTCTTCTTCTTTACTTCTGAGGCTGACCAGTGTATTGCATGATAGAGAACAACAGCACAGCACTAACAGCAGATGTTGAGCTTTTCTGTGTATATATGAAACAGGAGCCTATCATATGTGAAGTGGATAATGAACAGTATGTGTCTCATAACTGTTACCTATACAACAAAAAGGCTGGCTAGTGCAACACAGCCCAGCATCAACTGTCCATAAAGTTCTCTCTAGAATAAACTTTAATATAAGTCCATAAACAATGTAGAACATTATTGGAGATAATCAAACAAGTGTTAAGTACATCAGTCTTGGATTTAGAAGCCGTACAACTGTATTTGTACAATGCTTCGTCCAAATGCAGTGGCTGAGAAACAAATCTTATCAGCCCAGGCACAGCACTGCATCAACCAATCTGTATTGGCTGTGGGAATCTGTGCTGGCATTGCTATTCACTGTTTTGCCACAGTACATCAATGTATGAGTTCTGGTTGCTTGCTTCAAGCTGTACTGAAAATACAGACCTCATGAATTCCTGAGAGTCATCATGGTCTAGGATATCAACACGTCATAAAAGGAAAAAATTAGTTCAAAGCATACTGAAAAAAATAAACCTTAACCGTTCCTCTGCCAGTTCCCTCTGGACCTGCAGATACATCTCACCAGGTCTCACTTGTGCACATTCAAATTCCTTAAATGGTCTCTAACATAGTCTCCTATTGCTGGCAGTTCTTCATTCTCCCTGTCCCTGCTTTTGTCTTTTATGCCTCAGGTGGTGTTGCTGGAACACTTACTGGGTGAAGACTAAGACAAGGAAGTACCTTAGCCTTTTCCATATCCTGACTAACCAGGTCTCCTGTTTCCTGGAGAGGGTTTATGTTTTCTCTAGCCTGACTCTTATCACTGATGCTTCTACAGAAGCTTTTTTTGTTGCTGTTAATGCCCCTGGCCAGATTTAATTTTATCAGGATTTTAGCTTTCTTAACCTGATCTCTGGCTGCTTGGATAATTTCCCTGTATTCCCCCCAGGTTACTTGACCCTGTTTGCAGTCTCCTTAGGTTTCTTTTTTGTTTTTGAGGTTGTCCAGGAATTCCTTGGTTATCCACACAGGCCTCCTGGTATTTTTGCCTAAGGTGATCCTTCAGTATTAAGAAGCTTTCTTGAGCCCCTCTTCTCTCCATGGCTTTATCACACAGCACTCTACCAAGCAGACCTCTGAAAAAGCCAAAGTTTGTTTTCTAGAAGTCCAGGGTAGTGAGCTTGCTGTGTGCTCTTCCCACTTTGCTAAGGATCTCAAAGTCCACCATTTTATTGTCACAGCAGCTAAGGCTGCCCTTGAGCATTACGTTCAACAACTCCTTCTTGTTGGTAGAAAAAAGGTTCAGTGTGACATCTCCTTGCTGTACTTGGAGAGGGATATTGCCACCAACACATTCCAGGAACTTGCTTATGCCTTTCTGTGTTTTCCCTCCAACACAGAAAAATTGATGTGATATTGGGGTGGTTGAAGTCCCCAACAAGGGCTTGTGAACATGAGGTTGCTCCTATTTTTCTGTAAAGGGCCTCATAAGCTCAGTGTTCTGTTGCGTGGCCTGCCCCAGAACCCCACTATAATGTCCCCTTGTCCCTGCTCTCCCTTTAATCCTGACCCATAAGCTCTCAGGCTGCTTCCTCAGCAGCCATTACACCACATCTCCATGACAATAAGATCACAGCTCTGCAGGTGAACGTGTTTTCATTACTGCTCTTCTTCATTCCCCACATATGTGTTAGAGGCATTTAAGTTGGGCCCAGGACGAAGCTGACTTCGTGGCTTCATTTGCAATTATTATTTGCAGGAAGAATTTTTAAGAAGGTATTTATTTCATGAAGTTGTACAGAGAAAAACACCTTACCTGTCAAGGAACCGACTCTGAGCAAATAAAAAAGCTAAAAAGTGGCATCTCTACAGATCTAAGATGACACAACAAAAGAAGCACTACTAAAGTAGCAAGAGGAATAAAGGGTAGTAACCCAAATATTCCAAATTTGAAATAAGGCATTGGAGGAATTTGGAAGAAATGCATGTACAATTCTCTCTCCAAAAATAATGTAGATATGAAGGTAAAGTTCAAGCACCCAAACCCATTTGAAAATATCAGAGGTCAGTTGTTCTCAGGCTTACATTAATGATACATTTGTGTTTGTATATCTTACCAGCATTTTGCCCTTCTGCTCCTACTTTTAGTGTTCTAATCATATATTCACCTTCAAAATAGTTTGATATCTTTTTAAAATTAGCAGTGAAGGGTATGTTTTCTTCTTTTCCTCCACAAGTATAACTCTCTAGAGGGATACTGGCCTGAAGCCCAGGAGTAGTGCTACCAGCTTAGACTTATAAATAATTTTTAATCAGATAGTTTGTATCACTGTAGTAGTGTTAATTTCCTTTTAATATCTTTGCGTCCAGAGAACTCACAGTAGTTTCTTTCAGCTTTCACAGTTTCATCTTCTAAATACAAAGATAAATACGTAAAGTAGAATCCCCCACATATGCAACATTTGAGGTACTAATGGTTTATTATTTGATTGAGCTTTCATTTCTAGATTCAAAGTGAGAGAACCATGTTTTGCAAAACATAATTTCAAAATAAAATTTAAAACCATAACAAAAAAATTGTTTCTTTTGTACAGATGCAATTAAAAAGCAGTTGTCTGTCATCTTAATTCCTCTCTATTCATCATAATATTAAAAATATTAAGTTTTACTAATACTGAAAACATTAGTAGGAATTTGTATCTTCTCAGGTCCTTGTCCTTGTTCTGTTTGTGTGCATGCATAATCTAAAAATATTTGTTGAATTCTTTTGTCCTCAAAATATGTATATGTTCCCTTCTACAATAAAATAAATGAACTAGACAACAAAAGGGTATATGAAATCCCTGAAGAAGGTATATCCTAAAATAAATCAGAATATTTTAAGAATAAAGTAATGAATCCATTTCATTATTTCTTGCAATGAGAACAGCAATCTGAACATTAGGAAGTTCAGAATGTAATGCATCATGGACTTCCATATAGAGAGCAGAAAAGCAATTCTAATAAATAGGCAGATCATATAAAAATGATTTGTATCAATATCTATCAGTCTGAACTCTGACAGTAGTGCACCCACTGTTTCCCCCAAAGTAGGCAATAATGAAAAAGTGTCTCTTCCATTTATGCATTAATTTCAGGACTGATTGCACCTAACCACATTGAATCTGTCCACATCCTTTTCAAGCATGGCAACTAATGATCACAATTCCTGTCATGTAGATCAGTGCTTCAACATCCGGTTGGAAATTGTCAACTCTGCATACTACAAATCTATGTTCTGTCAATATTACAAATGGATAAGCAGACAGGTGCCATTTCAGAACTCCTCTCATACTGTTTTAAGCTATGCTGTGCCATTTTGTCAAATAAAGCACAAAAATATATTTCCCTGAGCTCAAAAAATGTTTCCCTGCATTCACTTTTTAATATACAATATTGCATGTGTCCATTTCCAGTTTTTTACCCTGATTCAATTTTTACTTTTCAGCATGGTACAACTTTAAGGTATACTGTCCCAAAATAAAACACTGAGAAAATATAACAAGTTTCTATGCTAGCTTTTCAGTTAGGCAATAAATCATACACAGAGGATGTCTAATGGATCTTATGCAGATCAGATTTAATCATTTTACAGGCTGGAGAATTGAGAACAGTCCTGCCAAGAAGGACTTGTGGGTCCTGGTGCACGAAAGGGTGGACCTGAGCTGGCAACATGCATTTGCAAGCCAGAAAGTCAACCGTATCCTGTACTGCACCAGGAGAAGAGGTGGCCAGGAAGCCTTTGGAGGTGATTCTTCCCCTTCATTCTTGTGAGACCTCACCTGGAATACTGAATCCAACCCTGATGTCCTCAGCACAGGAATGACATGTACCTGCTGGAGAGAATCTGGAGGAGAGCCATGAAGATGACTGGAGGAAATATCTCTTCTGTGAGGAAAGACTGAGAGAGCTGGGGTTGTTCAGAAGAGAAGGTTCTCGAGGAAGCAGCACTGAAGCCTTTGAGTACTTAAAAGAACTTTTTGAGACAGATGTGGACATTTTCTCAGGGTCTGTTACAATAGGACAAGAGGTAATGGTTTTAAACACATAGAAGGTCAACTCAGATTTGGTATAAGCAAGAAGTAATTTACAGTGAGGGTGGTGTCACCCTGGAGCAGGTTGCCCAGAGAGGTGGTGTATACCCCATCCCTGGAAACCTCACTGGTCACATTGGATGGGAGCCTTAGCAACCTCTTGTAGTTTAAGGTGACCCTGCTCATTGCAATGGAAGTTTGAACTAGATGACCTATAAAGATGTCTTCAAACTGTTCCATGATTCTATGATTTTATTATTCTCACATTTATGTCTCTTGCCATCATCTTTAATGACTTCTTAATTCCAAAAAATAACAAAGAAATTAGAGTGAGGGGGAAAAAAAGGAAAAAAGTCTACATCAGAAATAAATTATTGTGAGAGAAAAATTATATTTACAATGTAAGCTTCACTTTAATTATTATGCAGAACGTAAAAGGTACAATGAAATAAAATTAAATATGATCAATAAATTGCATAGTGTTAATCATGTCAGATGAGGGATATTGCAGACAATCTAGAAAAGGTCAGTGATGATTTACCTACTACTGTAAAAATCTACTTGACAACAGAATGCTAGCTTTTCTGAAGGAACAGACATTTAAAAAGTTAGAGAAGAAGAATGAATGCTGTCAAGTTAGGCAAAAAGAGTACTTACAAACTAGGAATGACAAAGAGATAATCATGCTGACATCAAAACGTGCATAAAATAACATCTACTGTTAAAAAGTGTGAAGAGTTTTGTTTGTAATGAATATTTTGACAGATATGTCATACAGGTTTAACCTCTCCTCCAAATTTCCATTCTATTAACACAAAAGAACAAGTGGAAGAAAAACATTTTAGGTAGTAGAGTAAATGCACATATATGCGCATACATATTTTAGGATATATATGTGCTCTGATGGTTAAGGAGTATGTGGTCTGACCTTTTGAGTATTTTCTGATTTGTTTGCTTTGTTCATCTCCTACCTCTGCTTTTAAGCTAAACCCCACAGGAAACTTCCATTGGATTTCTATTTCCAAAAGATTTGAGGTATTGTCTAACTACTTAAAAGATGTTGATCTAAGCCTCATACCAACAGTGTGAACAAGCACCCTTTTCAGGTCACAGGTTTTTTATGCAAAGAGAGATCTATACATTTTTATTTTTTTTTTCCAGATGGAAAAAATGTGTTCTCGTTTCTATGCATATTAATTTATTATGTGATTTGTTTCATACTATACCATTGCCAACCCATTTCAAAAACTGTAGAATAAACTCAACACCAATCCATTTATCCATATCTATGTGTGTTTGTGTTTGTGAACTTACATTTATGCATTCTCCCTGTTGCCCCATTAAAAGTCTGTAGTGGGTTAGTCCCTGCCAGACACTACACCTGGCTCTTGCTCCCTCCCATCTTCCACAGGAGGGGATCAAAATAGAAGGAAGGCAAGAAGCCTTGTGGATCAAGATAATGACAGTTCAATAAATTAAGCAAAAACCACATAAGTGACCAAAGCAGAAAAAAAAATTTCTTTTCATTCTTCCCGTTAGTAGGCAGATGTCCAGATACTTCCTGGGAAGTAGGGCCCTTAGCAGGCATACCAGTTGCTTGTAAAGACAAAGACCACAATCACAAACTTCCCTCTTCCTACTATTTTCCCTGAGCTTCTTACGGCTGAACATGACAGCTTACAGTATGGAATATCCATTTGGTCAGTTTGGTTAAGTTGTCTCCACTAAGTTCACTCACAAATTGTTGTCCTCCCCAAGTCTACTTATTCTGACAGAACATGAGGTGGAGAAAGAAAGCCTTGGTGCTGTGCATTGCTGAGCAATAGATAAATGATTGCTGTGTTATCAACACTCTTTTAGCCACAAATGCAAATCACAGCATTGCATGGGTTGCTATGAAGAAAGTTAACTTCATTCTACCCAGACTCAGTTCAAAATCTCATTTCCTATTTGCAGATGTGAGGAAAGAGGTAAATTTTAGACTTCCTCCATCCTTCTGATTTTCACCGTGTTGCACAAAGAGAAAATTATGAGACTACATCAAGACTGAACCTAAAGATTCACCAAGAAAAATTTGACAGCTCAAATATATATATATATATATTTTTTTTTTTTTTTTTTAAGTAAACAGTTTTAGGAAACAGAAAAAA
>VZSE01005694.1:208349-233349 GCA_013398275.1 Promerops cafer
AACAAGTTATGGAAACCAGAAAATAATCAGAGATCACAGAAGGAGGAAAACATGCAATTATATTTAGTCAGGGCATTGGGACAACCTAATCAGGTCTTAATGTCTTAATGACCTTAACTTCTATATAATTAGCAGATAGAAACAATAGAACTATGGAAATTATATATATATATATACACACACACACATATATACGTATATACACACTTCTAAGTATTATATTAAATTTATACTATTAATATAAATGGTTTAGATATGGAGAACACATCAGTCTTTACCACTACCATGTTCTTGCCGGGCATGTTGAAAAACAGGTGGACATTGTACATTCACATAAAAGGATGCACAGATGAGTTTTCAGTAAGGCTTCACTATGAATTGTTAGGCTTTTTTTTTGTTTTACACTATCTGAAATAGTGAGTTATGTAGTTGGTGAAAAATATTTCCATATCACTTAAATTTACTGTACTTGTCTGTGACTCTGGAAAGACTTCAGAACAGCTGGAGCAATTGACATTGTGACAACTACCTAAGAATTATCACTATATAGTAGGGCATAAAACTTTAAAACCACTTCTAGAATCAGACGGATTTACACCTGCAAAACCTCAGACTTGCAACGACAGAATAGATAGGCTTGCACACTTTAATGCCAAAGCAGGTAAGACAGGACAAGAACTAAACTTTTCAAACAAATCAGGGATTCATTATGTCTTATCAAGTACATCCTTCTACTATAGAAAAAAAGGATGGGAATTCTGTCCCTTACTGCCAATCCAGACACCTTAGGGGAGAGCTAGTACCTTAAAATCATCAACAAAAACAACAACTACATCAAAAGAACTTCGAGCGCACAACAAAATGATTAAAAGAGTCTTCATTAGGACTACATTACAGCATGGGTTTATACTTTCCTCTCTAGCAAAATGGAATCTCTCCCAAATCCCAGCTACAAATCTATAGCGCAGCTGAGTTTCTATGACTATTTTAAGGGAACAAGTAATAAATGAGTCAAGCCAGTCAGCAAGTCTTCTTTTTTAATCAAACCAGTTATTATTCAAAATCTAAATCAAGGGGATTTTATCTCAGTTTAGACTGCTTGTAACAATAAATAGATTTCAAGACAATAAATAAAACATCCAGACTGAACACAAACCCTTCAAAAACAAAAGAATAACCAATACAAGAATATCAGAATGTCATTGGAAAATTATTTGATGCTTAAGCATATTTGCAGAATGTTTCTGTAATTAGGTTTAGCAATTTAAAACATATTTTCTTTAATAATGAACACTTAATCACAGAAAAAAGTAATAAATTTTGAAAAAAGAAGATAGGATTTTGTAAATAGGAGTAAAATAAATTATTCTACTCGTGGTTCTTCGTTTCCTCTAACACTCAAATATCAAAACCTGAAACAGAGCAAATAGCTCACCTCTTTCCCTTGAAAGTAATTAAAGATAAAATAAAATATGCTCTACAGCTGTAACACAAATGAAAGAATGGAAACACAATTTCCAATAACAGAAAGAAGAAATAAGTTCTTCTATTATTAGAATTATGTCAAACATACATAGTACTTTCTTCTAATATGGAAAAGTCAACATGAGTAGCAAACTTATATTCACTCCCTTTAAATACAGAGTCTAAAAGCTACATAGAAACTTAGCTATAGTGAGACTTGGAAAGCCTCTGGAAATTTTTTTTTTCTGTCCTTCAGTCCCTAGTGCCCTTATTTCTGTCATGGGAATGAAGTATAGTCAGTTCATTCATTTTCACACAGAATTTGGTGTCTGAGTCTTCTAGTGCTGAGAAGAGATGAAATTTATACGTGCATGGCAAGAAGCAGAGCTTGACAAGAAAAGAACAAAGGCTGTGTTATTGTGCAGAAATTCTGGCATCTTTGGTTACAACAGACAAGAGACCTCTTCCTTCACTTACAAAGATGTTGCAGGTGGTGAAACTATTTTCTTTGCACAGTTGTGAGCCATCAGCCTAAAACCCAAACTTCTTGAAGCAGAACCAGAGAATTCATAACATTAATTTTCAGGTTCATCAATATTATAGATAAAAGAATATCTCTGACGTAGCACTGGGGGATACTTTGCTGAGCTTTAAATCCAATTGTTTGGGTTCCAGTCACAGGAAATACAGTTTGAAATACAAAATAAAATTCAAGAACTTTCTCTACATATTTTTTTTCCTTTCTCAGAGGGTGTGAGTTATGATTTACAGTTACTACTGAACAGAAAATATTCTGTATAAGCTGCAGTTAGAAATGGAGTAATTAATTCCGTAAAAATGTAACTCAAGTCTTTCTGTACTACACTTTAACACTGAGTACAGTTTAACCTTCCAATAAGTTATTAAATACACCGTGCAGTGCAAATCCATGGTAGACCTGCTGAAGTAAGGAAGACCAAGAAAAATCTAAGGAAAGATTTGGAGGGAAACACTGCATGAAGGGAAGTGCAACACAGAAAACAGAAAAGAGAAATTAAATTGATTAA
This sequence comes from Promerops cafer, assembly GCA_013398275.1. Classification (NCBI taxonomy): domain Eukaryota; kingdom Metazoa; phylum Chordata; class Aves; order Passeriformes; family Nectariniidae; genus Promerops; species Promerops cafer. Next base: position 210,860 of record VZSE01005694.1, read on the forward strand.
AAGTCTTGAACAAAGGACAAATGTTTGCTGCAAATCTGTAACTAAACTATTAGTATTAGTGGAGAACATATTATAGCATAGATATCTTTATGAACATCTTAAGAAACATGTAATGACTTTTTGACCATTGACAAAGACTTTCCTTTGACTGACTGTTCCATAAAACAACCATTTGAGTAACAGAACATCTTGTGACCTTCAGACCTACCATAAAATTTTGAATTCATTTCAAAACATGATTTGTGCCTGCCAAATTTGGTAGGCAAAATTGGGAATGGCTCAGTAAAAAATAAAAAGAAAATTTTTATCCCTGCTTTCATACTGTCATTTAGGGTGGATGACTACAAGGAGAGTTAAGATATACATAGCATATTCAGAATGGGGACAGTAGCCCAAATTCTCAGCACCACTTCATGATACGCTGCCCTTGTAGTACATATGCCTCAGAGAATTTTCACCCTGACACTCTAGCCAGAAAGATGTGAGGCAGTTGGAACTGGGAAAGCTGGAAACACTGGAAATCTGAAACAAAATAATCAAAAATAGAAAACCTCACAAGTTGTTTAAAAAGAGAAAACTGAGAAAGGATCATGCATAATGGTGAAGAAAGCATAGAAATCTCTATATGGAAAAGACTAGAATTACTGGGCATTCAATGAGAATGGATTTTATATCAAAAAACATTTGAACCTTTTATTTTACTAAACAGGTAATCATCTTCTACTCCTCTCTCTTTCTCTATCTCTCTCTCCCTCTCTCTCTCTCTATATATATATATACAGGGTTAATAACAATGACACTTTACATATTCCCTGCTTTTTCCTAATTGCAATTTATATTAAATGCCAAGTCAGCAGTGATATTGAAAATACTTTTATTTGTAACTATGTACAACATTTTATATTAAAGTATTACACAGTGCTATAAGATGAAAAAAAGCATTACCTTGTCAACTTATAGCACATACAGCACAGGAAGAACCTGTTGGAGCCAGTCCAGAGGAGGGCCACCAGGATGATTAGAGCAATGGAAGCACCTCTCCTATCAGGAAGGCTTGAGAGTCTTTGCTCAGCCTGGAAAAAGAAAAGGCTTCAGGGTGACCTAATTGTGGCCTTCCAGTATCTAATGGGGACCTACAAATAAAATGGGGGGAAAATTTTACAAGGGCATGTAGTGACAGGATATGGGGGAAAGGCTTCAAACTGAAATAGAGTAGGTTTAGATTATACATTAAGGAAAAATTTCCTACTGTGCAGTGGCACTGGAACAGGCTGCCCAGAGAAGTTATGGTTGCCCCATCCCTAAAATGTTCAAGGACAGGTTGGATGGAGCTTGGAGCAACCTGTCTAGTGGAAGGTGCCCCTGTCCAAGACATGGGGCTGGAACTAAGTGATCTTTAAGGTCTCTTCCAACCCAAACCAGTCTGTGATTCCATGACTATAAATATATGGTTACATTCCCAAAAACTTATGCCCTTTCAAATACTGAATATTCTTTCCAAATGAATTCAAGATTCTTCATGCTATATTTCATATATATATATATATATATACTCATATATATAAAATGTCCCCTTGCAGCCTTTTTAATAATTATTCATAAAACTCAGTCCTTATACAATGTTTCTTTGAAGAAAAGAGTGAAGCATTGCATGCAGCAAATCTCAGTGGATCTAAACTGATCCTTTTTGCAGGAGGTCCATTTCCTCATTATTTGATGACTAAACAGATTTTTCACACTAAAATAGGCACAAGGTCATAGTCTGTAATTTCTGACTTCCTGTAAAATATCATAATTTTACAGTTTCTTGTGGATATCTAGAAATGCTTGAGTATCACTATATGACATTTCCTTCTCTCCTGCTAATTGAATATTTTAGTAATTTCAACACACCTTGGATGCCAAATGTGAATATTAATGCACATTTTCTTCTGCAGGAAAGGTACATAAACATTATATGTATACATATGCAAGATTACTTTGATTTCTCTTTTTAAAGATCTTTTCCTAAATCTTGCTGAATGCATGGAACTAGACAATTTTGGGGTTTTTTTCTGCATCAGTACACATAGTATGAAATCATAATGTTTTCTCAATGTAGAACATTTTCTCATCCTCTGCTCTTCCCCATCTGCAAGCACAACCAAATATTCCCCAAAAATATAAAGACTGTCAAATTCACGGGATATTTTATTGGCAAATATATTCAAAGAAAGGAAATTAAAAATCAGACATATGGGTGATATATTTGAAAACTTAGGGCTTTTTTCCCTCCTATAAAATATTATCTGGCTGCCATCTATAAGTATATTCAATATGGATGATGAAAAATGAAATAGAAATTGTATACTTCAATTCTTTAATTTTCACAATGGTTGTGGAACTGTTCCAGCAGCTGTAACCTTACTGCAGTGTGATCTTTTCTAAATATATAAGTGTATCAGAAATTGTGTGCACACCTTGACAGCATAGAAAGGGGTAAGAGGTATTAGCCTACATGGTTTCCCTCTCAAGTTCTAAGACGTAGGGTGTTATTTCAAAGTAATTTCTCTAGCACTAGTGTAACTTCTCATATATCAAAAAGCTAGAATTCCTCTCATATCATAATATTTTCTCCAAATTAACATTACTTCATTGTGTAGTTACCTTTTGTGTTGTAAAGACAATTTAGCAAGACTGAGATATTTTTTTCAATTATATTTGACCCAGAAGATAAAAGTCATTAAGTGATGTAACATAAAAGACATCAACTACTCTACATCTCAATTTACATAAGCATAAATTGTTGTAGAGTAGATACAGTACATAGAATGTCAGGTGTCTCTAAATACATAATGGCTATAATTCCAGAAATTTCCATTTTGAAGCAAGGCATTTGCATGTAGCTGTCTACAGATTTCCAAAAATTAACCTGGAAAAGAGAACAATTATTGGTGAATTAAGGGAAAAATAAATTAAATGAAAGTATAATTTCTAAAGTATTTTAGATATAAAAGTTAAAATCTATGTAAGCAGAAATGGTAGAGTAGCATCATGCACCCACATATACTCAAACCCCTCATTCAGGTTGCTACTACGCAGTATACATCATGTGGATTTCCTGAATGACTCTTGAGATTGTACCAAATGAGGAGTAAATTATTCATTGGCATGCATTTTGGAGATTGGCCTCATGTGACTTACAAGCAATAGTTCTGATTAAAGAATAACAAGGAGAAATGAAAGGAAGAGTCTTCACAGACATGACTCTCAGATTCTTTTTTTTGGTGCTCACTCAGAAGCGTCTTGATAAATCTAAATAGCCCAACAATACTAAGCATGCAATGAAGCAAAAATGGATCATATACCCTTAATTCCACTTTGTACAGGTAGTGATATCACCTCGACTAGAAATCATTTTAGCTTACAGCCAGCTTACTGGTGTAACTAGGGTATATTATCCTTCCAAAAGATAAAGCTATATTTCAGAGAACTAGAGTAGTTAGAAGATGTTTAAAACTTATGGTCTTACAGCTACCAAAAGATTACAATGTAATAGCTATTGTTAGAGTAACAGCAACACTAAATACCAACAAGGAAACCAATGAAACTTTTTTATTAGATATTGCTTATTCTTTATTAAAACAATATGTAACTTGGTGTCTGGCTTTTTCACACTTTATTTGCCTTTTCTTATTGACAGTTTGATTTTTCCTATATTAGTGGCTAACAACAATCTACTATATGCAAAAATGAAGAAATCATGAAGTCTGAATGAAAAGAAGTTAAACTTCGTTACAACAAAGAAAATGTTTATACAATGCTTACTTACCCATCAGCTGAAGTTTGACTAGATCCAGCAGAAGGCCAGGCAAATATGTTACTAAAACTTTAATATATGCCACAAAGAAATTGAGTATGCCATTCTTCTCATCTTCTAGACACCTGCCTCTACTTATTTTGTAATAAAATGTGAAATTGCTTACTTATGAATCCATAACAATGAGAGAAATGAAAAGGAATTCCACTAGAAAAGTAAAGATCTTTTCACCTTTGAAAGCAGCTTTTTGTTCAAGGGAAATGAAATCAAAATAATTATTTGATACATATTGCTTATTTTAGATAGATATAGTCCATACAGTTTAAAATCTGAAGCTACTTATAAGTAATTTCTTTGAGCAACACATACAGAGATGTTTACTAATAACATTGTTGGCAGAAAATTACTTGTAAGTTCAAATGGAATACTAACACTGCGAAATGCTGTTCTCATAATCACTATACCAGTTAATCATTGCTGCCAGGAACAAGCAAACAAATAAACAAATGAGCTGTTTGAGTAATTTGATCTGCTTAGAAACATTTGATATCTTAATGCTACTGACTTAGAAATCTGTAATGGAACAATGTTCTCAAAAACATGATAAGCAAAATCGAGTGCAAGGTTAAGTTAAGCTATTTTAAGTTACCGGACTTCTGAACATTGAAAATTAACTTTGTGAAGACTTCTAAAACACGGAGTTTAGAACTAGACATGGAGGAAAAAAGCTGAGCTGTCCTCAGAAACTTCAGAGAAAATTAGTGTATTGGAGATGCTAAACTATGCTTAACAAAGTATTCCTTGAAACATTTTAAAAAACATTCCCCTACAGATAAACTAAACCAATTATAAAACTAATTTTTTAAATTATGATTTATTCTATTTTGGTTCTATCAATTTAAAAGACGAGTAGGAATTAATTACAAAACTAGAAGTTAGTAATTCTTCTGGCAAGAGGAATCTTGAACAAGTCATATTTTGAGGTGCAAACGTGTCCTAAAGTTGTTATAAATTTTTTCGTGACAACTTGCATATAGACGTAACCATGGCCATTGATTTGCATGTATACACTCACATGACACCGTGCATATGTGAACAAACAGTATCTTAAGGGAAAAAAACCCACAAAAACTAGTAAGTGGGATGTAACTAATCAAAGGAATTTTAATACAAAAATAAGATCCTTTCTGTAATTTGTTCAATGGCATTACATACATCTGCGTCTCTCCCCCCTCAAAAAAGAAGACATTTAAGAAATCAAAAGTAACGATGGAATTCACAGAACTTGGTTTAGGATAAAAACTGTTGCAGTCACAGAAGTACATGTAGATTTTTACTTTCCTATGTGGAATTACTAAGAATTTTTGAAGAGCTATTAGAAATAAAAATTCTAGACCATTTTTAGGCTGTATGGTCTTAGAAACTGTGAAAGATTTTTTTTAAAGTATAAATTAATATTATAATGCTCTACTAATTCTCTGTTAATACTTTTTTGGGTCTAACTGTGAGATTCAAATAATTCCACCCTGGCATTTACTAATCTATTCTACTCAAACTATTGAAGGACTGATATCATAAATCCATACTAATTTACATTGACCGTAGATATAAAGAACACATATAGATTAATATAATTAGATTAATATAAATAATACAAATTACTGTGTCTGTACTGTAAACACAGCTTGTCCAGCTATGTGCTGTATTGGTTTTAAAACATTACAGGGACTAAGATGATTAAGATGAAAAGATAATATACTTTAGTTTTATATTAAGTTTCACATGACATTTTGAGTAAGAGGCTAAAATGATACAGAATCAACATATTGCATGTTTTCAAAAGCCGGATTTATTGAGAGAACCTATGAAGGATTGTCACGAATTCTGTTACAGTGTCTTTTTAAAGTCAAGAATGTATTAAAAAAAATGTATGCTGTATTTTAATATGCTCCATTTCAGTCACATTTACTCAGACATGACGTACCACTTAATTCACTGAAGTCCTATGGCCTGTATTGTGTCACATATGAGACTCGATTACACTGTTTCTTCTGGCTTTATGACATATGAATCCATTAATATCCACAGAATTAAGCAGTTTTATGTCTGGTAGTTAAAGACGCGTGACTGCATTAAAGGAGGCTAAAAAGTTACCATATTTCAATGTAAAATTCTTTCTAATGAACTCTTTACATAAGTAAAGATAATAAATAGAGTCTTTAGAAAGATGAAACCTTCAGCCTACCTTCCCAAGCTACTTAGCAGGAGAACTGACTAATTTGGAAGCTTAATGGCACCAGTTGCTCCCAGTGGCAATCTGCCTCTATTGGGGAAGAATCCGCATGCATAAAAAAATTAGTGTGATGATACATTGATAATCCAAGTGTTAGCATGATTAACTATTTCACTTGCTTGATTTGATTTTCATTGCATATTTACCTCTTCATTAAATCTTTCTTTTCTCTCAAATCACTTTATTATGAAATACTTACTCAAGTAAATGACTACAAATTTACTGCATTTTAAATTTTTTTTAGTACTCTGATGAGTTACATGTCAGAAACACTGGAAATGAAGAACATCAGAAAAATAAGTGAAAAATTCAGTCCAAATTTTGTGTAGTAATTCTTCAACTACTCTTTCCACTGAAATTGCATGTAGTGAAATCTTCAAAAACTAAAATATATTTCTTTTACCCAACCCTGTATCTTTTCTATTTTGCCTCTGTATGTTTAAATATTTTCAATGGAAACATTTTGCAACTATCTTGTTCACAGGTGGCAACAAATTTTAGTTAAAAAAACATTATTATATTCTTTCTGTTCAAAGTTCAGTCAAGCTCCAGAATTAATACACTTCTTTAGTGAAATAATACAGCAAATAATCAATCTACATTGATATGGTAACAGTAGGGTGGAAAAGAGTATTAGTCATTCTACTATTTTTCCTATTTGTCCACTTTCTCATCTCCCACATTCTCTCATCCATTTTTTTTCTATGAAAGAAAAAGATACCCCGCTAACAACCAACCAAACAAAGAGAAAAACCAACCAAATACAAGAGAAAAAATGACCCTAAATATAAACAATAAAAGACACAGACACAGGAAAGATCATCTATTATTTTAATTTTTTTCCTCTATGTCATAAATCACCCCCTTTTAAATCCTTGTATTTATATATTATTTTTCAGAGTAATGACCTGTACTAATGCCTGTGAAACCTTTAGTAATAACAAACAAATAAATAAATAAAATATTTTGTAGCATTTAATGAATTACTGGGGAAAGGTAACTCACCAGATCAGCAATTTGTACATCTGCATTTAGTTGATTATGTGTGACTGCATACATATTCTTCCATTGCATTGAGTGAAGGCCTGTTGAAAGTTTATCTGGAGACTTTTTTAGACTGGTCAGAAAACACACTTTAATACTTGATTGGCTCCATGTTTGCTCAGCTCTTGATTCCACTCTCTGAATTGATTAAGTTTCCAACAACCATAATGGGAACTCAGGGACCTCCCTCCTGTATTTCCACCTAAAGTGGAAATCTAACTTTAGACAAGATGCATCCCACCCACGAGAGTTTAAAAAGAAGTCATATTCTTTTATGTTGACTAAATATTTCCAGTAATAACCCGCATGTGTTGAAAGTGAATTTTCCAGGTAATGTTATTTAAATAATATTTCCTTTTCTAGTAGAAAAATAAGCAAGGAACATTCATTTACATTACTTCAAATATTAAGCTTCAATTTCATAAACTGTACCAAGACTATTACCTGAGTACTATACTATTTTATCAGTTTTTTCACTGTGCCCTGGTCCAGCTGGAAAATTCTCACCTGAGACTGCTCTTCTAAAATTTCCTTCTGCACATGGCAGGGTTTTTCTTGTGTCCAGCCAATCCCTTCTTCCAGTTTTTCTGTGATCTGCATGCTTTTTAAGCTTAAAACCAGTTTAGATTACATGGTATAATTTAGGTGGAAAAGCTTTCATTCCTGGAAAATATTTATTTTTCTAGAAGTATCCCATTTAAACCAACATTTTATTACATTATTCCACCTATTTCAGTGCTTTCTTTCCTGTGTATTAATTAGAGGGATGAAAAGTATAAGCACTCAAATGACACAATTTTTTACACAGATGTGTCGAGTCAGAAGTAAAAATAAACAAATAAAAAGACATATCTCTATATAAATACATATGCATGAGAAGGGGAGGCAGAGAAAACTAGTTTTCTTGAGTTTACACAGCTTTATCAATAGAAAATTAATTTAATCCAAACCTCTAGAGTGGACAAGAAAATTACAGTAGAATAAAACAGAATGTAAATATTGTCAGATTGTGTGAATTTTTTTTCCTTTAATAAACACCAAGTAGCCTATTCCCTTTCTCACAGAAAGAAAAATGAAAAAAGCCACTGCCTTTTTTTCTCATGGACTCTCAGTTCATACAGAGAGAGTTTCTGTAGAATAAGTGCTTCCTGTGAGTTCCCATGCTCATTTACCCTTATAAATTGGTCTTTTTCACATTCCTTTATTCACATGGTATTGTTCTTTTTATCTTTGCTGATACCTAAGACAAGACATTACCCTATCTTGTGCTCCAAAGTCCTAATCTATAAAAATCAGTTTTATTCTCCAATAAATACATAAATACACATGCATCCATACAAAATCCTAGTATTCTTTAAAAAATTGACTTAAATTACACATCCTTAGCAAAATAAAACATCTCTGAATGTAAATTGCTAGACAAGAGTTAGATGTTATCACCACTGCTATTGTTCATGCATTCTTTAAAATTTGTAATTTTTTTTTTTTTTCATCCAGGAATATCATTAGGTATTAAATAATGCAATTACTTTTCTCACTCCAAACTGAAGGCTTCCCCCACCCCTGGTGGATCAAGACTGCCACATCACTATGACCAAGAGACCTCAAAACTTCAACAATCAGGTCTCATTTCTGAATCCACAGGTGGTGATTTTATACCTTTCTACTCTTATAATTTCTTTCACTTTTTTTCATTTTCTCTTACTCTTTTTCTCAAGTTAATTTTATGCTTTTTATTATTGCTTTTCTAACCAAAATGGCTACATTTTAAAATTTGCCAAGTACCTTATTTTACCTTAAATGCTATAAAGTTTGGAAATAAAAGTTTGATACTGAACCTCCCAAGAATTTTGTTGTTTTTCCTGCGCACTACTCAGAGTAAATCAAGCAACCTTCCCCTTAACCCACCAAGCAAACTGCACCATAACAGCTGCAGACAAACAAACAAATAAACAAACAAACAAATAAAAAAACACCCCACCAAGCCAAAACAAAATCAACCAAGCCACTCAGACAAATTCCATTCCTTTTTGATAGGAATCGAGTGGGCTACTACTAACAGTAGTCAACACTACAATCTACAAGAGAACACTCAAGTCTGGTGAAAAATCTGTAATGAAAAGGAATATTGTCATGTCCAATGATAAAAGTTTCTACTTCAAAACATTCAAGTGGTTTTTTGCAGGCCTAAAGTTCTTTTAGCCTTAAGAAGGGCTCTTATGTAATCTTAAGGGTTACCAGACTTAGAAAGAGAATGTATATTGCCATTATGAATTCTGACAACTGAAATATCAGGGATATTTCTAAAGGGATTTCTAAATTAATGTAAATCAATTAACTTAAAATCAAAGGTTGAATCAAACAGAACTATGGCACTCTCAACCCTCCTCTTGGTTCTAGAAGAAGGTGCTGGCTGTTGTAGATTATACTGAAGACAGCAATAGATGACAAATTAAAGTCCATTCCTTATAAATCTCTGACTAAAATTCTTAAAAAAAAAAAAATCGAGAAAAAAACAAGATTATTTCCTAGCTTTAGCTTTAAAAAATTATTTTGATTTTTTGCATGATACTGATGATGTTTATCCTTGAAGGGCTAATATACAATTCTGAAAATGATAGGTAAGGCAGTATTATTTTTACCTCAAGGTTAAATTTCCTTCATTAGAATTTGTAATTTTCCATTTCATTTGATTTTTATGAGCAAAAAAATCCTTTGCACACGCCAGCTTCAGCAAGATGATGTCATAAAAAAACCCCAGTTGTTGTAGCTTCATTGATTGCCAGGGTGCCATTACAGTTGTGTATCATCTTCCACCTACCACAACATTTTCCATTATTGGACACAGTTTTGAGTTGCCTAGAGCTTTACCCAGCTTCGTCTGGATTTAAATTTGTCTTGCTGGGTTTTTGCTCAAGGCCAAATTACCTTGAAAAGTGTAAATGAAAACTATATGGATATTTCTAAGTAAGATATTGACAAATAAAAATATGAGAGAACGTGCATGCAGAGAGAGTGAGCTATCATCTCTCTAAGTTCTACATTCATTCTGCTGAGAAGTTCTTGTGTCTTGGAGAAGGCCAGTGCTGTGCTACGGCCCTAACTTATCCTGGGGTTTTTTGCTACCTTGTTAGTTCCCTACTAGAGAAACTGCTTGCCAAATCTCTGTCTGATCTGATTAAGTCAGACAATACAGCACACCAAGCAAGGAACTCCTTCACAGGTGTCCCTTCTGAAAAATACCCATATAAAAGAGGTGAATCCAATTTTATTTTTAAGCTGGGTACCTCTTGAAATCTCTTTGACTTGGAAGCAGGCTTTGATGCTGATTTTACTTTAAAAAAACATTACTGTGGCAAATTCAAATATTCAGTATTCCCAATACATCAGAATTAATGCTGCCAAGTGTAATAATTTCTGTCCAACCTATGTAAGCATATTTGCATGTTTCTAGGTTTATCATTTGGCAATATTCCTTCCTTTAAACATCCAGCTTGTATGATATCTTTTATCACTTAGCAGACAAATACTTAAACATTTTGATTTGTTATAATTTATCTTTTAGTGTATAAAGTACAATATTCAAGTGCTGATATGAATGAAAAAATATCTTTCACTCTGAGTTTCCAAAACCTACAAATTTATACTCATGTAAGTATTTTTATAAATCATGGACACTGCACAAAATAATGAAGTCCAAAACAAGATCCTGGAACAAACTTCTAGTCCATTCAATGGCAAATTCTGAATCTGCAACCTACAGATAATGTCTCTATACAGCAGCTTACATGACTTAGACTGAGAAACACAGCTCACATTGTGACACAACGAAAAAGACAACGTAAATAAAGCCTCTGATTTTCAACACAATGGTGTCTGAGTGTTCCATAAATATCAGCATCCATGATATGAGAATACATCTCTATTATCATTTTATACATATGCAGCTGAAGTAAACGGATTTGGGAACATGGGGTAAAAGAAGATAAGGAGTCTCACATTAAGCAAAAATAAATTGTGAAATGCTTTCTATCAGAGCCCTCATTTGGGATATATGAGAACAAGAGATTAATTTCTCTTTTATTTTGAACTAACAGTTTGAACTAACATTATTCCATGTTGATCTAAGAGGAATTGCTCTCTAATCTTTCTTGTAGAGCTTTCCCCTTTTTATAGGCAAGTTTAGCAGTTATTGAATCACTGAGAGACAGAAAAACTTGTATTTGCTCAGAAGCTATTGTCCTATACTGCAATGAGAATGACCTTGGCACAAATTCCCAGTCAGAGACAGGACACAACCAAACATTGTTTTCTCATGTCTTTTGTTAATGGTTCTTTGTAAAGACCTTTAACTCTTCAAAGCAAATTAACATTGGCTACAGTTGTTTTTGGCAAAGTTCAGTCTGCGCAGATCAGACAGCAGCATCTCACACTGGATATTCAGAAAAGTTTAGAGGTCATATCTTCATTATGTGTGAAGGAAAGGACAGGGAAGTGTCTAATTCTCCAGTTGTCTTCATTGCACAACGACATTTCTTTTCCTAGAGTTTTCCTCCTCATCAACTATAAAACTTCCTATTAAAAAAAAAACAAAACAGGAGGAAAGTTTCAATTTACTTCAATGTATGTCCTTGACCCCTGCTTTTCCTGTGGTGCTAAGCAAGCGCCATGGTAAATGACAGAATTTTGGCATACAAATCAGACATTTTTAGAATTTGAAAAAAAGAGCTGCTCATCTGAAGTTGTAAAGGTCAGGGGGTTTTTTAATCTATTAATTACGAAGAATGGAAAGAATTAACTTTGAAAGAAGACTGTGTTTACCTATAAAACTGTAGGGTTCTGAAAATTTTTGGCCCAGCTAAAAAAAAAAAGCAAAATAAAATGTTTAAACCACATGCACAGAACCACAGGTTTAAAAACTTTGCAGTATTTTTAAGTCATAAGTCATAACCTATTTTTCTTTTCTTAGTATGCTGCATCTTTTAAATATATGCTTCATTTCTTAGTCATCTGGCCCTGTCCCATGTTGGAATTGCTCCCTGCTGTTAATTAGAGGTGACCATGATTTGATTAATCTCAAACATGTGTTATATATGCACACTATGGAAAACTGTATTCTATATTTTCTACTTTAAACATTTTTGAGTGTAATGGAAACAAGCCAAACATTTTTTAAGGACCTAATCTTATCTTAATGAACAATATGGATATGATCAAAATAAGACATTCTAATCCATTCAAAGTGTTAGAAGTTCACAGAAATATGCACTAATCATGTACAGTATTTATCAATGTAATACAAACAAGGTTTCAAATGCATACCACCTGAGCATCATTGCTATCTGTAAGTGTGACGTTCTCTCCATTTAGACAAAGGTTTGTCACAGTTTGACAATGTGCTTTACATGACCCCACATTGTTGGTATGTTACCCATGTAGACATTTTTTGAAGACATTAGCCATGGTTTTTTATACCTAAAGAGATAGCAGTCAAGGACAGCTATAACATTTCCTTATGATTTTGCATCACTCTTGATCTTGAAAGGTCTTTAATGACTAGAGTACAAAAGTAAGATTATTTTTTAGGACAGGATTATTAATATTTTTAATTACATTTTGGGGTTAGTAATTATACAGTTATATAAGAAAAAATCACTATATAAAGAAGGTTAAGCATATGATTAAATATTGTCTTGGTTTATAAGCATCTACAAAGACCACTGCTAAATAGGAAGTTTTGAATACTTTATGTCACATTAATGTAAGTGCCTATGCATTTTTGTGCAAATAAATGTACTGTGAGTATTAACAAAAGTTCATGGAAACATTTCCTCCAGCTATTCAAAAGAGATTATTTTTAAAAGTATAACAATTTTAATATTTAGAAATGACAATTATTTAATTTTCTGGTTCTAATTTTTTTTTTTAACTCCGTTATTAATATAGAGCCTCCAGTGGTAAGTGAAATATAATTCCAACTAATTTTTCCTACAGCTGTATACAAATCAATAACTGCAAGAATCCCAGAGGAAAAGCATGTTGTATGGGCCTCCAAGTTCCTAATGAATGCAAATAAGCTGACCTTTCTTTGACAACAATGAATATGGTTTTTCACAATTTTACCATTGAAATGGCTGTAATCAGCAATTCATACAGCAAAAATTGAGCCAATAGTAGTTGTAAATAATTATGCATTACAAGAGAGTGTATGGTACAGTTACCATAGAGAACAAACTTCATGATTTTGGGAATCAGTTACTCTAAAGTATTTTGTCAAAAAAGATCTTCAAAGAGAACACAATGCTCACTTTTTTTTAATATACTTTCTATATTCTTGAAACACTCTAGTTTTAGTGCTCCTTTTTATTGTTTAAAATACAAATACTGTCACGCTTTGAATTATTAATTTCTAACAATAACACCATTTTTTTAGGTAGGATAATGAGCCTGAAAGTAAAGGAAGATTACAGTCAAAAATAAAGAAAAAAGAAGGATTCTTCATTTTAAAGGGGTAATATATCCATGAAAATGCAGTATTACTCATACAATGATATAATAACACAAGTGAATGAAAACAACACATTTGAAACAAAGAGCTACTGTAGTACTTCCACCTCTAGTATTTCTTTCTAACAAATACGCTTTGAATTGTGCTGAAAAAATTAATGTGTAAATAAAAGCTATGGCATATTTTTAACACCTATTTTAAAATGAAAATCCTACACAGGTTTAGGAAAAACTGAAACTTGAAGCACTTGCATTACAGCATTGTAGTTTCTACAGAATATTTAAAATGTCTGCAAAAATGCTATTTCAAATAGATCTGAAGAAATAGCACTTACATTAAACATGTTAATTACAGGAGCATGTTGATCTTCAAAAAAAACCAAAAAGATGAAAAAAAGAGAAACAATACAATATTCTGGTTCATCATTTCTATTCAGCAAAAACTTGAAATACATATGGCTGGAAAGCAGCAGCCTCAACTGAACACTATACTAATTAAGAAGATAAAACTCCCCTTGTTTTGAAGGCAGAGGTTACAAAATTCTTAGAACTAATTTCAATAAAGTCGTTAGTTCTTTTTGTGCTATTTTTGTGTTTTTCGATAAGCAAATTTCTGATTTAAGAAGGTTTGAATGTTCAAAGATCATAACAGGATATCACCTAATACTAAGTTCATATAATATATGTGATATTTTAAAAGAATGGTCCTTTCTTGATGATATTTCCTCAGGATCTCTACTCTCGTACTTGCAATTCTTTCATGTTCAGAATGAATCCCTGCTACCTCTCACTCAATATTGATCTTCAAGGCATTTCTTCCAATCCTCTCCCCAGTGTGGTCACTGAACAGTATAAAAGTTCAATAGGAAGATCAGCTGCTCATCCACTTTTTGCTAAAGCAATTTGTATTATGGATTTATTTTAGCAGTCTACAGTGGCAGTTGCTGTTTTTACTATTTAAATGCTTTGATTATCTGACCTTGCTTACTTTATCTTTTTAAGTGCTGTGCATGGGCTTTAAAGTTGATCAATAAGTGGGGATTCCTCCACCACATTATGTTGAAATCAATCCTGATTCAGACTATTTGTATTTCACTCTTATGAGTCCATCTGTCTTTCTTAATTTTATATTCTCTTTTCTTAAATAATTTTGTCTGCCACTGCAAATACTTTCTGTCAGGTAGATTTCCATTGCAATCAATTCAGCTTTTCTCAGTCATAACTATAGTGCCTGGGAAGACACAAATGTATAGGACCATATCCTATACTTGAACAGATAATAGTTTTTGGTTTTTTTTTTTTTTTTTAAATATTTGTGTCATAGATAACTTGAAAGTAAATAAACACAAATTTTTATTTACTTAATGTCTTACTTTTTCCAGTAGTAGTTAGAAATTAAAAATCAAATTAAATGGCACAAGCTTATTAAAATACTTCAGATTTGCAATTTCTCTTAGAGAAAAAGACAAAGTAATGGAGTCAAGCCTTCAGCTATGTCACGATACATCTTAAAATTCTCTGATTAAAATTGGGAACTACAATTAGTCCTGACTTTGTGCAGTGTAAAAAAAATGCTCTAAGAAACATTTTGGTATATTTTGCATCTAATTTATTTAATAAACATTTAAAACATTTCAAGTTTTTTACTTCTTAAAAGTTTTAAAATTTACCTTGCCTAATTCATAATGAAAAGGTTAGCACAACTGTAAGAAGCCTTAGCATGGATATGTCAAAATAGAAAAGGAGAAAGAAACTAAACAGAAAATCTAGAAATTCAGTTAACATGCTATGCACAAAGTCCTAAGCATTTAGGGGATTATCTACTTAGAACATATAAAACTTACTGAAATACTACTCTGATCTTATTTAATATCTCCACAAAGGTTCAGAAGAGGGACTACCATTTCCCTGTTCTTTAACTAAATCACACACACAAACACTAATTTGGATTTCCATTAAATTAATCAAAATTAAAATACACTCAGATGTTTCAGAGATTTCCTGTAATCCTTACATCATAATTCACTACTTTTATAATAAAACATCACTACTACAAAACAAAATCAGAAGTGATCATTAAAACAGTTTTCATCTTCAATCTTGAAAGCTTGTGAGCAGTTTTTCACATGTTTATAAGGTAATTTGTTTCACAAAACTGTGAAACTGTGACTTGCATTCACATATTTTAAAAGATTGGGGCCTAGGATGCCATTAAAATCTGATACTACTATTAATCAGGTTGCTAAAATACATTAATTTTCCATGCATAGGAAGAAACTTACCCGCTTCTTCAAATTTTCTAGTTCTTCACCTGATTGAGACTATTTCTACTCATTCCAGGACCAGGGGACACTGAGGTCTTGACAAAGTTCCTACTTATCCTCTTTCTTTGATGTTTTTATTCTTACCTTTAAGTCCTCCACACTTCTCCTGATTCTTTTAAACAAAATAGGAATTATTCAGTCATAAGTTTGACAACGGTAAACAAAGTGAACCTTTTGTGATGGATGGGAGAGCTTCTGCCTCAGTTGTAGCTCCATATGGTGCACACCATCATGTCTCTGATGAGAGGGGAAGGACAAAGGGAAACATGACCATGAATATCTTAAGCATTGTTGTAATTAGAAGATGTTAATAGCAACACAGCATTGAAAAAGTAGTGGGATGACAGACATTTAAATCATTATGAGCAGTGATGATGGGGTGGTGAATATTTAGCCTACAAGGCATTATTAAACTTATGTTAAAAACATGGTTCACATGAAAGTAAGCACATAAAATAACTAACAATAAACAGCCACTAAATGAATAAAAGTGGATGAGGATATTCACTGGTAATTTTCTAAGTGCATGAAAGAGAAATAGGCTTAGGAAACTAATATACAAAGTAACCCGTACTAAAGAAACCAGCAAATGTGCAACAGTCCTTTTCACAATGGCATAGTGCCATTTTTGTTCTTTTCTGGAAATTAATAGTACCAGAAATGAAAAAAAATGGTTTTTTGAGATTTGTTTATATAAAGCTTCAGTACATCTACAGATTTTTTAAAATTATTAGTAACTGTACTGAAATCTGGTCCTCTCAGTAATCTTATAAGCAATTTTAGTTAATGGAGGATGTCACTCCTGAAAAAGAATCAGATTTTGATGATAATACCTTTCAAATTTTCAAGTGAACATTTTGTCTTCTCCTTTTAAAATTTCACTAACTAATAAAAGCATTGATTTCATTATGGGGCTGTTCTGGTTTTCCTTTTAAGCACTTCTGAAATTTGTGGATGTAAAGAGGGGGTTTGCTTTTGCCAGAATCTTATCCATTTAAAAAATAAGAATGAAAATGCAAAGGAGAAATAGAATTACCAGAAGCTGTTACAAACAGCATCTAATGGGGGGTTAGAGAAGATGTGCAACTTGCTCAATAATTGCTAACATCACTTGTGAAGATTTTTCATTTTATTGCGACAGTAGAGGGGAAATTTAAAAGAATTCACTACACCAAATATTATGCATTTCTGCAGAGCACAGCTTAAAAAAGACAAGTCTGTACTGTTTCTCTCAGGTGGGTAAATGTTAAGAGAGAAGAATCCAAGTTTCATGATGCAGCAGCACAAAGCTGGGAAGTGAAAATTATGTTGCAGCAGAGTCCTGAAAATATGACTGTAAAAGTTAATCAATAAAATGTCTATTCCTGTCTATTCACTAGAGGCCCCAGCTGCATAGCTTCACACAATCGATACTACAAATTATTACGATTTCCAGGTTCCCACTGGACATTCCGAACAAATCTTTCAGGTGTAACAGGCTTATACTGGGGGGAAGCAAGTATGGCTGGGGAGTGGGACTGGGGTTATGTTACCTTAGGTTTATTTCATCCAGGAGAAGTATACAACAAACAAAGCCTGTGACTTCTAAAAACTTTCAGTTGCTTCCCTATGAAATAAATGTATTTGAGGCACCCTGTGAAGTCAGCAGAAAATGTTTTTGCTCTGTTTTAAAAATAAATATTTTTATTCAGGTTAATTAATTAATACAAGGGATGTTTAGTGTTTTTAAATCCTAGTCAACCATTTCCTTTTTTCACCACTTCCATGAAAAATAACTTATAACAAGGACTTCACAACAAGAAAATAAATGCTTACAGAAGTGAACCTTTCCCCTCAAAGGCCTCACAACAGCTATAGCAGAATCTCAGGACTCAGGGTAGTTTTAAGTGACCAATTTATGCTGCGCTGTATTTTTCTTTGTATGGTCCTGTGCTCTCGCCTCGATACCAGCTGTATTTGTCAGATTCACTAAGGAGGAAGGTGAGAAAAGTCCAGGACTCTATGACTTTGAATAAGTCAGCAGCAAAGGGATGTTACTTTATGACACATGCAGTGCCCTTCCTAGTGACTAAATATAACCCTTATGACATTCCCTGTCCCAAAATACCCAGGGGACAGAGAACCATTGTTCTTTCCATCGCCCAAGGAACAGTAGAGAGCAGATACTGGCTGGCTTAGCATTACTGTTTTCAGGTACACAGTTTGTTGTTTTAAAGGGAAATTTCAATATTTAAATGACTTTGTTGTTAATTTCTTAGGTTTATCAGTTCCACTTTATTAAACCTACTGTTTTGAATTTGCAGTTTTAATTTTCCAGATTAAACAAATAATTTGCTAACTGTAATTCTGCAGCAATGTATCAGAGTACTTTTAAAAAGCAGTGGTATCAAAAATTAAAGTCCAAATTTTACATAAAATTAAATAAAAAATAATTTTGATAATCTATAGAGCTAAGAAGAGGTTTCCCTTACTCAAAGTTTACTATGTTCATGTGCTGGAGTAACAAACTTCCAAAGTCACTGAACAAGTGTAGGAAACAGAACAGAAAAAAGTTGGTTAGCTAATAATTTTTGCATGTGAAGAAACTCAAGTTTTCTTTGTTCATATAAAGTATAAGAAAATCTATTAAAAAGTCCTTCTGAAAAATCTTTTAATAATTATCATTTGGCCTTCTATTTCAACCGTAGTGAAACTCATTTCAGTGAACTTTTGCAAAATTCCTGCTCTCTCAAAAGCTATATTTCATGACACAATCAATCACTTACAGCTGGGAGTTTCAATTCCACTTCCCCCCTCCTTCGCCCCCCATCTCACACTAAGTTACCACAATCAGTAGTACTAGAAGTTTGTATCCTTTTTATTTACAAAGGACTATCTACAAGATTAGGCATAACATGGCGTTTTGTAAACTGAGGAATAACTTCAAATGGTTAAGAAATCCCACTATGGCAAAAGATTCAAGCTGTGTTAGAAAAGTAAATCAGTGACAGTGTTTTCCCTGGAGAAGTACTACTAATGTCTTTAGAGATATAACTACAGGTTGCAAACCACCAAGCTATTTTATTTAAAGAAATGAAGACACATTACTGAAGACAGTGTTTCTTCCATGAAGCTTTTCCCAGTCTTCAGTATAAATACTAACTTAAAACGTTTGAGCTGAAGAGCAAATGAAGTTCCAGTCTAAAAGTCATTTACATTGAGCATATGTAATATTTTGCTTTAGATATGTGATGTTTGTTGCATCTGAATTTAGCAAGTCTTCCTCAGAGAACATTTGCTGAGGTAATATTTGATGCTTGCCACAAATCTGAGATAAAACATTTAGCTCTAAATGTTCAATCCACCTCCAAATGAAATGACTTCCTTTTTGCAGCCAAATTATCTTGTATAAAGTGTTCATCATGCTCTATGATATTACAAAACACCTTGAAATTGTCCGTGTATATAGGGATTGCTGAATACAACATAACTTTAATAAGAAGAGAATGGCTGCATGAAAAAAGCATCAACTGAAGTGAGTAATTTTTCGCATAGTCAGAATCTCAAGAACTCTAAATAATGAATCACTTGGTGGTTCAGTATAAAATATAGTTAATATTAAGCTAAACTACAAAATCTAAATTTTGAGCATTGTTACTTTTTTATTAAATCCTAAGAGTTAGCTTTCAATCTAATAGATACTAAATTTGACTGTTTAGAGCAAAAGTACTTTTTTGGTGCAAACTCTTCTAAAGTATACAGTTTTTTTTGTTTATGCTAACAACTCCATATATGCCTTGCTATTGTGACTAAAAGTTCAAACACGAAATTTTCTTTAATTTAGTAGCTTCTTGCTTAGAGGCAGCTTCTCTAACAAAAAAAAGAAAGACAATAAGACCCATATGTAACCTTTGGTCTCTAAAGAGGAAGATGAGAATACCATTAACAGATAGGTAATAAACAATTTCACATACTATTCTACTCCAACACTACAGAATATTAATTTTAAAAATAAACCAGACTCCTAATAATAGTATTTTTCAACATTCAATTTTTTTAGTGCAGGACGTATTTTAAAATATACATTAATCAATCATTTAGATTTAATAGTTTATTCAATAGAGTTACAGAACACATTTACGCCACATCGTACCTGACAGAAACGATTAATACAGTAAATATTAAAAGGATTTACTGCTGACTTTAATGTCTTTTGTTTCCCAAATACCAAAAAAGAAGTAACTCACTTGTAATCAGTAATTTCTTCTTCAGAAGTTAGAATATGTTTTCTCAGGGTCTTCAGCTCTCTGTCTGTGATTTTCTACTGTTCTGTTCTTGGCGAACTGTTTCTGCTATTTGCTCACTTAGCTGGTCTTGAGTTGCTTTCAAGCTGGATTCCATTAGAAGAAGTTTTTCATCTTGACTGGCAAGTTCTCAGTCTGTAAGTTGGAAAAAAAAAAAAAAAAAGAAAGCTTTACATTTTAAGCTCAAGCCGAGTGATATTTTTGTTTTAAATGCAATGCAGTGCAACCCTCTGTAAGAGCTGGGCAAATACTGTTTTCAGGAGAAGAGCATCATTCCATTCCCAAATCTTGAGAGGAAAATATATTATAAATATATTAATATCTGGCTTAAGTCTCTTTCCTTGTATTACAGTAAACTTAAATAAAGAAACTTGGATTCAATGTTCTGCAAACATTTAAACTGCTACCAGAGCTTACTGTATACATGCACATCCAGTATTTCATTCCTTCTAAAGCAAACACCTACTGCCTTTGTATTTTGCAGCATAAGTCAACCTAGAATTCAAAATCACAGTTTTGAAAATAAAGCATCTTTTATACCATTTAACAATAGTAACATGTACAATTTAAGCTTGAAGTCTTTAATTTCATTATATTTTTCATGAATTACAGAGCACATGCATAGTAAAATCCCGTTCTTTTCCAAGGTCATCCAATAGATGGCAATCTTTCCTTAGACCAAAAGAAACCATAGCCGTGCACTGCCAGCTCTCAGAAAAATAAGTGATTTAAGACAAAGACATTTTTCCTTTGTTCTTTGTTGACCATTTTCCTAAAAGATATATGTACATAGGCTTTAATTTAAATATTTAGCCCTTAGTATGTGCACACATGAGTTTGTGTTAGTGTGCAGGTGTGTGTGCTCCTGCACAGACACAAATCCACACGCATGTATTTGTTTTTATACTCTTTCATAAATATATGGCTTTAGATGTATAGGCACATGTAGTTAATAGGTCTAGGATAGAGTGGAATAAAACTAAGCATTAAAACAAGTGCTTCACAACAAGCATTTTATAGCACGCAATTTCTTTATTATGCAGTATTCAAATTATTTTGAAATTTGACACCAGAATAAGATAAGAAATTAGGAATCTTTTAGTGATAGCAGTTCAGTAGGTATAACAGCACAGACATTTATGTGATCATAAATTAAAACCTCTGTTTTTAATGTATCCTAATATAATATTAAAGACTGAAAATACAGCAGATTTCAATGAAGTCAGAATACAGTATTTTCCAAGCTTAGATTGATAGAGTCCCTTAAAGAAAAACATTTGTGCTCTGTTAACATGATTCTGCATTTATTGTTTTCAATGTCTGACAACATTCACCATATGCACAGGATCTAAATTCAGCCATTATATCTTTTTTTTATGAATTCAGAATATTCAGAAGATAAATTTCCTTATATAAAAAAATTGCTTTGTTCTTTTGTAATTGACAGTAACATAACCCGACTTCTCACAAAACACAACAACAGTCACCATTTCCATGAGTAAAAGTACTGTATACAAACAGTTTAAATTTAAATTTGTGCCTCAGAAAGGTACACAGCTAATGTTATGTTAAAAACCAAACATTTAACAAGCAGTAGATATCACCCAGAGCTCATCCTTACAGAATATCAAGCAAGTCCGAATCTTTGTGAACTAATGAGTTAAACAGTTATTACTGTCAACATGTGTTCAAAAAAATGTACAGCTTAAAACAATGTATAACCAACTTTTCTTTCATCTCAAAAATGGACAGTACTGGTAAAGTCCTAAGCTATCATCATTCTGTAAGAATTATAATACATAAAAAATTATATTTTTCAGTGCATTTTGGACCTATTTTTGCAATACATTTTTGAATAACTTTAGTCTGGTAGATTGTCTCACTGGAACTAATATGACTACTTACTTGAATAACCTTATTTATCTGTGGGCTCCTAGTATTCGATTGGGATTTGAAATTAAAAGAAGGGTAAATATTTCACATGTAATATAAACCTATGCCATTAAAAGCTTTCCAGTTGTTGATCTGTTTAATTGTTTTTTCCAGAAGACAATCCTTTATATAAAAAATTAAATTTATTTGAATTTTAGAACTTATTAAATTCCTGTCAATTCTGTGAAAAAGCATTGTATGTATTATTCAGAAGTAGATATTTAACAATGCTTTAGAAGTTCTTAGAAGTAGTTTAGAGCTGTGATCTGTTGTGTGGAGACGAACTAATCTTCCAATTTTTTTTTTTT
>VZSE01005694.1:235849-275990 GCA_013398275.1 Promerops cafer
TTGCAGATCTAAATTTAAATGACTGTCTATGTATTTAACTTAAGCCTTTAATTATTCGTGCTGTACTGTTTTTGGTTCAAATGTTAAATATTCCTTATTGAGAATGTAAAATTGTTTCAGACAGCTTGAAACCAATGATGCTAACATGACAACAATTATTTGTATTAACATATTTTTTCAGGTGTACAAAACATAATAGACAGGGTATAATATCCCGCCACAGTAACATGTTTCTGTTTCTTTCTGTTTATTTGGTAAATAATAAAAAGATTCTAATTACAAGGAAAAGATTGTCGGAGAATTAATTCCCTTCCGTTGTTCTTTTTGTTTAACAAAAGATTAGAAATTAAACAATCAAAACTACTTCCTCATTAGCTGATTTCAAAGCTGTCTGCAGATGTCTTATACCTTGTACATCTCTTTCATAAACCAAATAGAAAATTAAGAGCTTGTTAATTTTTATTGTTTCAGTATAATAGTAAAAAAACCCCAAACAAAATATTAACAACAGAAACAGAGTACCCTAAATGCTGTCACTGATAATTGAAATTATATATTTGGCAAAGTTCCCAAATAAGTAGAAATAATTTCTGCTAATTGCACAGTTTATTGATAGAGATATCATGCTATTAATAAAGCCCAAACCTTTCCATCTTATGAACATTTTTTTGTGCAGGAAGAAACCACAGAGAAAAGTGAAAAGAGTAAATAAAACTCCTATGTACATTTTATCCAAAGAAAACGTATGTCAAGATAGATTTCTGATATTGAAAATGTATATGAATGTGTTTTACAATTAAAACTGGCAAATGTACTTATATAAATATCTGCAAACATAATGGAAGACGTTATATTACTGTACTAATTTTATTTTTATCAGTATGTATTTTGTCAACATTGCTGTCACAAACTCTAACATATCTTGAATTTAGAGACAAAACCCAGTGAAATGTGTACTTAATGAAATTAGTGATAAAGTATTTTTTCAACAGAATTTATAACAAATGTGTATGAGGTAGAGCATGCCCAGCTCCTTCACATTTGCAACGTGATTTCCGAAGAGGTAGCTGTTTTGCTCATTCTCATAGCAAAAGCATACCTGATCTTTCTGACAATAAAGTTCCTGGCATCTCTAAGGTCTCTTTCAAGCTGTGTTATCTGCTGTTCTAGCTGAGCAAGTTCCACTTTGTGTTTCTGCTAGGAAGCTATTACATCCAGATGCAGTGACTGCAAGGTCTTGTCTAGTTTTTCAATTTCAAGAACAGACCTTTTTTTTTTTCTTTTTTTTTTTTTGGTCAAGTATATTAGCAGCTTCAGCTTTTTGTTCCTGTATGATCTACTCACATTCTTCAGCTCTGGAGGATTTTTCATTGTATTGATTTTTCAACATCACAAGCTCATGTTTTATATTAGAAATTATTGTGCATTATACCACATGTCCTGAGTCAGTTATCTATCATTTAACAAACATAAATTATAGCTCCATTTCCAGATTTCAAATGTTGAACATGTCTCTACTTTCGATTTGTATTTTATTTTCAGTGAACAGAATATTTGGAAAGATTTATTAAATTTATATGTAAAAGAAATTTCTCATTTGTAATCCTAAAAAGCAGATTTGTATCTTCATTATCTGCAAAGACACAATTAGATAATGGTACTATTATTCTGACTCCAAAAAGTCTATATAACTACTTGATTAGTTTTATTTAATTCTGGTTGGCTTAATTAATTTCAGTGATTATGCAATGTATTTACTTATCTTTTTTTAAAAATTCAAGTGCATAAATTTTACATGAGATACCCACTGTTGGACTGGTATCTGCCAAATCAGACTGAAGTTGAAATGCAATATTCTCCTTCTCCTTCTCTTTTAAAAGTACAGGATGTATTCTGATAGATACATAAGATAAACCATTAATTAAATATGGTTAAAAATCACAATGCTGACTTCTGGTTTAAAAAAATAAAACTAAATTAATAGCCTTTTGAAGATAGTCCTTGAGCTTTTGAGTTTTTAGGCACATTGTTTGTAGTATTCTTGGGTAATGCCTGTTTCTTAGGGGGGTTTTATGACCCCTTAGTGATAAAGACAGATCTTCAGTCAGCGAGTCAATCATTTTCAAATGTCTGGTGTTACTAGGTGAATTCAGTTATCAGGATGTCAGTGTTGTTCAATTTTACTGGTTTGGTAGTTAAAATATGTCCAGTCATATAATAGCAAAACATATATAAGCAGAATTTCAGGTATTTCATTCTCATGTTTAACCTTGCTCCTGATCAAATTCCAGTTACTAGGAATGTAAATAAGACTTTTGAATGTCCCAGCTGTAGGCTCCTTAGATAAGCAAAAATAATTCTTTTTCTAAGTCTTCAGTAATTAAATATTTAGAATAACTGGTTTTATTACCCTATACTTTTCCATAAAATGTGTATTTTGTTTCATTATTTAGTAAATATAATAGGGAAAATACTAACCATATATATAAATGCTTTATCTTTGCTAAAACTTTTGCCATATCACAGTTTTGTAGTTAAGACTGAGTTCTTGCTAAAAAAGGACATCATTAAAATAAACTCAACTAACCATCAGATTAGCTGTCCCAGAGGGCTAATTTTTCTGCAATGTAGAGATGAAAATAAAGTTTAAAGACAATCAGAAATTACTCTAAGACTGTTTTGTTAAGTTCAACAATTGATTTTTTGCACAAAGGATGGACATAATTTCTATTACTTCCCTGGATTTTGTCTTTCAACCTGGGACCTCAACACTACACAGTTTCTTAAAGTTCAGAATTGCCTCAGTTGTTTTCTAGGTAACAGTTTGGTTATTTATTCAAAAACCTGTGTCACAAACATCCCTCATCACGTAATTTTGAGATAGACACAGAGAGATACAGAGAGAAGTTTCAAGTTATTTGGCCATTTCTTTGAGATGTCATTTCTTTGAGTTCTCTTGAAATCTAACTCACTGAATTCCTTTTGTTCAAAGAACACAGAGAGCTATGTGACAGAGAGTTTAAAAAAATAATTTTTAAGGCTAATTCCCATTTATTGTTTATTCTTCAGAAGTGAAAAGTGTTAGGATCTAAGATAGCATGTGGTATTCATTAAGCCCTTAGGTAGTTTGAACTTGCTTTCAGTAGCCTTAAAAAAAATCAAAGCCTGCTCATGAGTATTCAAAAGATGCCCAGTTATTCCTAAAAAGCATAAAATATGATTCTTCATACTCAAAATCATAAACTAATATTTTTAAGCTAAGAATGGCAATTGTATCTGTTCTGTACAGAGCAATGAATTTCATCAAGTATTTATTTTGTCCTATATCTTTTCTTCTAAGTGATGCTTATTATTTAGAAACATACGTAATTTAGAACTAAAAAATTTAGGTGTATGAAGAATCTAGGATCTGGTAGGCAGAATCTAGGATCTGGTAGGCTTGTTCAACATCAGTAACATGCACTGTTAAAAGAAAATGCCTAATTTCTGATACGAATTTTTCTAGCTTTCTCTCTTCAACATCCTTGAAACTCATTGCCTTCTGCTACAGTAAGAGGGCCTCTAATACTAATTTTCTACTTCTACAGTTGCCAGAGATTGTGCAAAAATAAGCTCTTCTTATATTTCCACAAAGATTAATGTGATCAGATTTTTCTTGTGACTCTCAATAAGTTAGTTCTCAGGCTTCAGATATTTCCAATAACTCTTCTGAAATGATGAACATTTGCTGTACTATTCTTCAAAGTATCAGACAATCAATAAATAAACAATATTGAAGGAACAGCATCCTCTGTCTTCATACAAAAACTGGTAACCTCTCTGTAACTGTATTAAAATTTTCCATAGATATAGATTAAAAATCTTGCCAGTAGTGTATCCCAACAAACGTAAATACTAAATTACATAAAATCCAGCATACTTTCTTTCTACTATAATTTTCTAAAATTCACAACTCTGCAATGATGATATTTTTGAGATCTCAACAAAAACTCAAAAAATCTGTCAAGAAAAAAATCTGAAAATTGTCAGTTAGCACTTCAGCATTTTTATTTCATCTACACACTGTATCAGCAATAACCTTGTCTTCTTCCAGACCACTGACAATGTACAAAAAGAGGTCCTTCTTAAAATTCACTAATGCTCCATTAGATTATATTTGCAAGTTTATAATCTTTGATTTCTCAGGTCACTGTTACTGTATTTGATGCATCCCACTGTGACTGTGCATAGTCAAAATAAAAAAACCATGTTGAAGGGCTAAAGAGGATTTTCTTGGTCTCTCTCACCTCCTTTTAATGTATGGTGATGAATCCTCACCTCCCCACCAATCTGCCAAGAGATTTTTATGGAACAGATATTTTTGTCTGCTTCGTAGTTTCTTCACAGAGATGCTTCGTTCACACGTACCAGAAGTATGAAAAACATTGTCCCAGCGGATGGACAACTAGTTGTAACACAATTAATGCTGATGATCCATGAATGTATTTCTGATAGCTTTTCAGTGATGATTTGACAAGGTGTCAGATGCTTGACAAGATGTCAAACACCCTTCCTGAACCAAATGCCCTTATCTAGATGGTATTTCAGTAAACTTGATTTTGACAGAAAACATAAAATAAAGTTTGGATTGTATATGGAAGATGACCCAGCTGAAAAATCCCCCTGCATTTATTTTCCACTTCTGATAACTCCAAGTAATCTCCTTGGCCTGGTTTCTCCTGTGGTTGAAGAAACAGCAGTGTCTGAACAACACATGGAAGAAACTCAAGGAAAAAAATTTGCAAGAGAGATGAAGCAGCCTTGCCTAGGACATAACCACCACCTGGCTACTCAGAAATCCACAACCCTATTCAGCTTCTTTTCAGACACAAACCAAATATATTTTAACACTTAAGAGTTATCAACAAAATGATGGCTCTTGCCTTCCTCCTCAATTAACAAAAGAATATCAGAGTTTAGGTTTTTTCTCCTTAAATTAATCATATTTTCAAAATCCTATTCTTTTCCTTCTGCATATTTAACCTTATTTATCAGCTCTTCGTAGTCTCCTGCCTCTTATCAGCAATTTCAATGCTTTTAATCTCTAACCAAGATACCTTCCAAAATAATAAATACGTCACTTTTTATTTTAGAGGTGTGAATTTAGTACACACAGTAAAGTTTGATGAAAAAATTCCTGCTTAGTCTTAACTGTACCGGTCAGCCTCTATCCCTGGTGCATCCAGTGACTAGATTGAAAACAGCAGGGAAGGAAGCAATTTTGGTTTCTAAAATGACTACAACAAATACATAATAAATAATTATGTGTTAAATGTGGTTTATGCTCTACACACAAACAAAACTAAAGGTAAAGAGGATTTGCAGCATTTCAGTTTGAGATGTCTTAGGGAAAAAAAGGAACAAAAACATAAAACAAAAAGCTAAATGCTTTTTTCAGACAGCTTCTGCAGGCAAAGTCAAGATAACTATTATCTTGCTTGCTATTGTCTATTGTGTCAGTGCAGCTATGCTTGCTATGCGAGATGTAAATGTGGTAAAGCCTTAGTTTTCCACACAATCTATTAAACATTTAAAAAAATAAGAAAAATTAAGATAGTATCAAACTAAAAAACTCAGATTCATTTTTATCTGATGTGTACTGAACTAGAACTATACTAATTATTCAAATTATCATCCAGTAGTTTATAAATTAATAAGATAGAACTATTAGGTAAGAAGTCTGTATATATGAGATTTCAATTAGGTGGGGTTTTTTTGGAAGGGCTTTCACATTCTAATGGTTAATCTGAGGTTGTACCATGTAAATGGTTTATCTGAAACTTAGGAGCAACCTAGTACTTGTAGGAGCCAAATGTTTTTGAATTATTGCAACAAAATAATGGTAGCATTGGAAAAATGTGCTCCAGGTAATAAGATTAGTTGTGATGCAAAAGTTTCTAAGAAATTCTGAAAATATTTTTTTTTCAGAGTATTTAATGAGGAGCTTCCATCAAAGAGCATTTATCATAAATTTGGTGTAGGAGCTTCTATTAAGTATATGCTTTGAGGAACGTCAACAAAGGTCTTGTTAAACATCTTCATTAACAATCTGGATAATGGGGCAGAATGTACTCCCTGCAATTTTGCTGGTAACACAAAGCAGCAAGAAGTTTCTCATACACTAGAGGGTCCTGCTGTGATTCTGAGGCATCTTGACAGTCTGGAGAAATGGGCTAACAAGGACACTATGAAGTTCAACCAGGGGAAGTAAAAAGTCCTGCACCGAAGGAGAAAAAAATTCATTTACCAATTTATACTAGAGGGTGAACATTTGGAAAGCAGTTTTGCAGAAAACACTCCGGGGCTCCTGGTGAACACCCGTCAAACATGAGCCAGCAATGTGCCCCTGCAGCAAGAAAGAGGAATGTTGTCCTCATCTGGATTAGGCAAAGGATTGCCAGCAGTTCGATGAATGGGATCCTTCCCTTTTAATCAGTGCTGGTGAGGCCACACCTGGAATTCCTCTGTTCTGGGGCTCCCCAGTAAAAAAGAGCCACGGAGATAACAGAGTGAGTCTAAGAAAGGGCCACAAATATGGTTTAGGAACTGAAGCATCTCTCCTGTGAGCAGGGACTGTTCAGCACTGAGAAGGGAAGGCTCAGGAGGTTCTTATCAATACCTGTGAATACCTGGGAGTGTAAAGAAGACTCTTCTCAGTCGTGTTCAGTGACAGGACCAGAGGCAAGGGGCACGGAGTGAAACAAGAGGCTCCCTCTGAGCACCAGGACATTTTTTTTCACTCTAAGCACTGGCAAAGGTTGCCAAGGGATGTTGTAGAGTCTCCATCCTTGGAGATATTCAAAAGTTGTCTGGACATAGTCCTGGGCAACTGGTTCTAGGCATCCTTACTTGAGCAGAGGGGTTGGACCAGATGAACTTCGGAGGTCTCTTCCAACATCAACCATTCTGTTTTTGTATCTATTCCTCCCATATGTGAGTTATGTAGTGCTCTTACATGTTTGATAAAGTTTTCCATTCTTCGTAGTATCCTCAGATGATTACCCTGGATAGCAGTGAATTCCAATTTCTTAATCTATAGAGCCATGAAATACTAGACTTGAAAGTAATAAGCAGTTTTTGACACACTTTGTTAGTGCAGAGCTAAAACTTTTCTATTCTAGGTCTCAGGAGAGGGAAAATTTCCTCAGATTATGTCCTTGCTTCTCACAGAAAACAAGTATGGCACAAGGAAGGCAGTTATCTTCAAACCAAGAGCAAGGTCTAACTTACCAGGAAATGAGGATTTAATGTCATGACTCAGGTTGAATTCAATTTAGAAGAGCTCATTATTTAATCACATTAACTAAGAGAATCCAGCTGATGAAGACAGTACTCATACAGACTTATATGCATGTAGCTTACTAACATCTTTCACTTGTGTGCCTTTGCAGTGACTTCCTGTCCACTTTGCACAGAAAACTCAGCCATGACTGTGTGGTGAGCACATCACATTAAAGACACATACTATTACAGGGCCCTTATGATGAAACTACATAACATTTTTTATTAATATGTTTTTCAAAACTAAATATCTTTGGGATGACTGAACAGCCTGCCCTTTTAGAAATTTAAGGGAAAGATTCCTGTATATCTCAGTGTTTCAGTGTGCATTATTTGGGAATAAAATAAATTTCAAATTCTACCAATATCAAAATATGTGCTCAGGATTCTACACAAAAATATGCATCTAGCCCCAAAAGAAATAATGATTTAGTCTAACGTTCTCATGTTGCTAGCATTTGTTCTTTCTGAGAGTTATGTATTAATATATTTATGCAACCGTACATGTTTTCTTGCCTAATTAAACTTTTCACTAAACTATTCCTTGATTTCTCATCTTTTTTATGGGTTCTACAATTGTCTTGTCCTTGAATTACCCTTATGATAACATGGCACTTTTGTTAGAAGGTAGTTGAACTGCAGGTAGAAGCTTTGGTCCAATAACCATCCATCCTTACACTTATTCTTTTTTTTTTGAAGAACACTTTTTTTTTTTTTTTAAGAAACAGCTTTTTTAAATATGTTGCATCAAAGTTTCCTCACATTGCTCAATGTACAGAAAAACATCCACATTGATAGGAGTTCTATCAGCAAAACTACAAGGGAAGAGAGCATGCACAAAACAAACTCAGTCATGTTTTCATAAGCTAGTTCGGAGGGGCAGGGGAAAACCTTACTCACAATTAAACAGTTTACTACCATGAGGCGATAGGTGCTCTGTTAGAACAACAGTTCATTTAGGACATATTTCTCAGCAAAAATGTGATCCTTATTCTATGATAGCTGTGTTGTTCTAATCACTGTGCCCACTCCCATATCAGTTAATTTAAAAAAAACCACCATGCTTCTGGCTCAGCACCCCAGCAAATCAAAGTTCTCAAGGCAAGATCAATGGACTTGCAATATAAGCTGTGTTGACAACATCTATGAGGATTTCTATTTAAGAATGAGAAGACATTCATCCTTTTTCAAGTGTGTCAGTGTAAGTTCCACGCACTAAGTGATTGTCCAGAAATATTGTATACAAACTGCAGAACTGAGAAATATCATTGACGATAGTAAACTACAGAAGTTAGCACTGTTTTCCAAGTGTCTGCTCTGCCTAATGTAAATTCACAGTAGCAGACAAATACGAGAAGGTTGCTACAACTAGCATTTCTGTGCACTAGCAGAGAGAGGCTCAGCACTCAGGGAGTGCTTACCAGCAGCTAGCAGTGATGTCCAGACATGGTAGCTCAGCATAAGGTTGGAGAAGAGATATTGGCACTGCACCAGTAGAATCCCAGCTAGCTCTGCTTCCAGCTTGGTGCCAAAATGCCGTTCCCGATGTTGCCAGCAGTCTCAGGAACCGGTGCAGTTCAGAGCTGTTCCTCTATGGCTGCAGATGTTATGGTGTCGAGGTTTCGAGGCAAGAACTTAGAGAAGGCTCCCTCTGCCCAGTTTCTCAGGTTTATCATCCCAAGCAGAGATGGACAAGAGAGGAGTGAGAGCCCACTCTTACTTTTAAACCTGGGGGGAGTTACAATTCTTTACCAATCAGGATACAGTAGGGAGGGGAGAAAGGAGGGACCCACGATCTAACACCCTACAGGAAGGGCATGGGGAGTGGAAAGGGTCACTTCGACCAATGGGACACTGAAGAACAGGGAATTCTCTGGAACTAGGGGTAGGAACCAGGTGAGATTGACATTATGCATAAAAAGTAACAGGTGTGTCCAGGGGGTAACTGGCAGCAGGAGCAGGGAGGGGAAAACCCAGGGTGAAGGCAAAACCCAGGGGTGGCAGGGACAAACCATGGGGAGGGAGACCCACCACCACAAGATATTTTCAATACCATTGAAAAAGTCTGCAAAGTGCAGGACGCAGGCTGCATGAAGGTACCAGTTATGGGGGGGGGGGGAATTCTATTAAGAAATGTATCTCTAGAACTATCTTACTGACAGGCGTGTCAAGATGATTTGTTAATATTTGTGTGCATACACATTGAATTCCGCTTCCTCTCAGTAAAGCAGGTACCCTTAAAAATACTGGGTTTTTATTTGAGAAATAGGTGCTTTTAAATGTAGTTCCAAAATTTCCTTTAATCAGAAAGCCCGTAAAAAACCAAAACAGGACATTTTTAAAGGCCAATGAACATCTTGGCAAATCACATACAAGCACATGTACTGACAAAAAAGTCACATCTGAAGAAGATGAAGGATTTGGAATAGCATCAGTGAGAGTAAAACACCCACCTTATCGATGACATTTACCCATGATCAATTGACCATCATCAGGTCAGATACTGGGCATCATCAGCAAAAAGCAAACCAAATTAAACAAATAAAAGACCCCAGGGAACAGAAAAGAGTTGTTCAAAATGCTATTGAAGACACTATGTGGGGAAAATAAACAAAAGCTTTGTATGGCAGTGCTACAGTTTTAAACTAGTAGTTATTAGTGCTGCAGGGTTTATACAGAAGATCTCTGGTGGCAATTTTGGGCCATTTTGGGGGCATCCAGAAATCTATCTCTATCAAGACCATAAGTCACAATCCATATTTTTATACTCTACAAAGTGTTGAACAGTATCAACAAATGATATTATAAAATAATATGAGCAGAAGCATATTTATTAAAAAACTGAGAAGAACATTATGAAAGGATTTTAACCCATGGTGAGTAAGTTGTGAGAACGATGATACTTTAAACAGCTAAAATATATCTTTGTTTTTTAAAGCTTATTACTTTAGGTTGGTGTCGTGTTTCATGAAGAAGTGATTTCTGTTTCTCAAAATAATTAATCAAAATTTCATAGAAAACTGTTTAACTTATCTAACATGAAATATTTTTGGTTAGCAGAATGTAATAATATCACAACATATTGTGAAAAACAACAGAGGGTGTACTGTGTCTAGGGGCAAGTCTCCAGCTGATTTGCTGTATGACAGGTACTGAGCTGTGAAACTCTGAAGATCTTGTTCACTTTAATATCTTTAGCTCTTCATGCTCAGAAGTATTAAAGTTTGTAAAAGATTTATTCACTCATTAAAATTTTTGTAATATCAACATTTTTTCAAAATTACAGCTTGAAAGCTTATAATTGTTAGGATCAAATAAAGGTAGAAACACAGAAATATTCCCAAAAAACCTACAGAATTCTTTATATTGATCTATCTTGAGTATAAATTTAAATAATACGTACTTATATTGTATATTTATTGTGCATTTAGTATACTTTATATATGCTTATTTTCTATTTGACATCTCTTTATTTAGGGTTATCTTTTGAAAATAATTATATCCAAAACAATACATATAAAACATAAATACAAGTTTCATCATTTATTTCATGCGATCATGGTACAGCATGAAATAAAATTGTTCTACAAAATGTACAAGTGCTAATTATTCCCAGTAACAAGAACTAATTCTATTTGGAATTTCAAAGACAGGTTATTGTAATTACACATCTGTAATATAAATAATGAAACAACTCCAGCACTTTTAATTGAACACTAAACTTCTGTTGCATGTTCAGTAGTTCCAGTTTTCTAACTCACTGCAGATGTTTTTTATACTTCTGTGTGTATGTGTATCTGTCTGTGCCTTCATTAACTTTTCTCTATGTATTTTGGGACTTTTGGGTTTTACATTTTGAGTATAAAGTTACTGCAAGTTAATAAATTGATTTTAGATATCTTTATTCGGATACTCTTATATCCATGTGTCCTAGGGTTCTGAAGCATGGATCTGTAGTAGGCTTCATTAACAATATTTCCTTTATTTGAAGATATTTACATCCATGAAATTATGCTCTCCTGTGTACTTATAATTTGATGCATGTAGTTTATTTCAAGCTTTCTCACATACCTTTTTTTTGCTGTGTATTATGGGTTCTTTAATTTTTTAAAAATGAAAATGTATAGGAGTCTTAAAAAATAAAAAAATCTATGTCAACTGTTTGTGCCCTAAAAGCTCTTGCTGCAAGTTTGAATCTTTCATATGTTTTCAGTCCTCTCTATTTAGGCAGTTATTAGACTAGGACATCATTTTTTCAGATAAAACATGCAACAGATGCATCAGTTGCCATGCCAGCTATGCCTCAGTATATTTTCCAACTTTATTAGCAGGACATCTGGTTCGAAGAGTTGAATAAACAACAGTAAGCAAACCCTATCACACCCTAAGCTATTTCCCTGCTTTTAAGATGTTACAGAAGGTGCAAAACAATCTGTAAGGAACAATAATGATGTCATCAGCCATTTCCAAATACGGAAACTGTAGACATTAAATTGTTTTTATCTTCATTTTAATGCACAGCATAGCAGCATCCGAGTCAGACCAACTCTCACTTCAAATGTCATTATGCTGCACATATATATACTTGAAATTGAAACACATTGGAAAATACATAACAATTTCAAAGGAAGTTCTACCCAAAATGGAGAAAGCTTTCTTAGCCCTGAATCTCTCAGCCCTTTCTATGATAAGTATAGTTTTTATGTGAACCTATCATAACATCTTTATATGAAAAAAAGATAGAATTATCGAGCAATACATATAAAAACATATGATGATGAATGTTTTAGTTGGAAGGGACCTCAAAGATCATCCAGTTCCAAACCTCCTGCCATGGTCAGGGGCATGTTCATGAGACCAGGTTGCTCAAAGTCCCATTCAAATGGAACACTTGAACACTTCCAGGGCTGGGACATCTACCACCTCCCTGGGACACCTGTTCCAGCATCTCACCACCCTCACAGTAATGAATTTTTTCATAATATGTAATCCTATAATTCTAATCTTCCTAAAAATATAATCTCAACAACCTTCTTTCAGTATTAGGTTTTGGGGTTTTTTCAGCCTTTCTTGCATGAGTAAATGCTCCTGTAAAGCTTACCTCTCCAGCGCTCTTCTAGGTAAATGTATGTCGTACATAAAGACCAAATGAAGAATATAATACCAGTTATGTATGAATCTGTTCATGCTCCAGTTGCTAGTTCACTTGCTTATCTTGATTTAGTTGATCTTCCTGTTCATTGCATTTAACATGCTGCCTATGTATCTAACTAGATTTTTCCCCTTCCGGTCCAGTTTACTGACCTCAGCCTTTATAAATATTCAGATCATAAAAATGAAGATATTTTAATGCTGAGGTTCACTGGAGCAATGGGTCCATGCTTTCAAAATTTTTCTTTACTGTTTTATATCTATTCACTGTGACTCAAGCATTTTTTAAGATAAAATAAATATCTGCAAAATGTCTCTATTTAAAAACATGGTGTCATCCATACCTTTATGCTGGAAATTTTCTTACAAAAAGAAACATTGATATTAAGAATGTCTCTGTGGCTTCCATGTGCTTAACAATCAAAAGCTTATTCCTAGAACATACTGAGATATTTTAGAAATTACACTGAAATTAATGATTAAATTATTGTATTTTAATTTAAATGTACACATTTTAATTAAAAGAAATGAAAGATAATAAATGAAAAGAGAAACTAGATAATATGCTATTAAATAGCAAGTGAATTAACATACTTCATTGATCAAATTCACCAAAAGTGGTTACATCTTTTACTTGTTGCATCAACAGGCAATCTGAGTGTCAATCTGTTTTACATTGAGCTTGATGGCCAAATGCTAACTGATATAAGCTAAGGCCAGGGTTTCACATGAAAAATTTAAGTATACAATGGTCAGACAGGAAAGATGGGGAAAGGAAAAGCAACTACCCTAAAGCAAAGGACAGCTCAAACCACTTTTTTTTCTCTAATTTTACTGTCAGATTAAGATTTCAAGTCTAATAGTACTGAATTGTTCAACTGACAAGCTAGGAAACATGTCATCATAAGAAGATAAATACAATGATGTTTAAGAGATTAGCAAGATGTCAATAGAATTTGAAAACACTGAAAATAAATTAAGAAAATTGGGTTATAGAGCCTAAGACAAATTACTGTCTTGTATTTTTTAGTATATATTTAACTTCACTCTTCCACTGCTTGTAAGATAGTGATAGATATTAAGAATAGCCTTCTTCTGCAAAAGTTACTGGTAGTGAAAATTGAAATGTTGCCTGTTTTGAAATGGCATTACTGTTTCACCATATATTCATAGCCAGATCAACCACTGCAAGACAGTCGATATAGAGAGATACACGACCGGTTTGATTTCCTCATGAGAATGTTATAGTGTCCCCATCACTACCCAGATAATACTTCTAACTTCAGGTGCTTTTAGCAAACTAACTGGATTGAGAGAGCCTTTTTTGCCCTATTGTAGTATTTCTATAGGTATAATATACTAACTCAAAAGAAAATGAGAGGGAAGGAATCGATTTCCTCCTTATCTGATGACCAAATTTTGAGCAAGTTCTTGGAAGCAGATTACTACAGTTGACTGGAAAAAACCCACCAGTTGAGTGGTTTTTGCTTACCTTTATATATACTGGACAAGAACTTTTCTCTGACAAAGGGATGAAAATTAAAATTGATTAGCCTAGTCCCCAGTACCTTAGTAGCAAGGTGTTTCTTCTCTCTACTCCCTTAAAGAATATTAGCTGGTATTAAATAATTTATTTTAAAAGGAAGTTACAGTGGTTGGAAGGAAGAATATTTTAATAGTTGGCTGGCATAATTCTGTTCTGTAAATATGGACATGATTGAGGCATGTCATCAACATTCATAACAGCCTTGGCATACCCTACTGAGGAATGAAGCACTGCCAGAGTCTGACATATTGGTATACAGAAATATAGAAACTAAGAAGATAAATACATTCCAAAGAAATGAAATATTCATCCAAATAATGACAGCGCTATACACAAAGTCAGAAGATAATGCTTAAAAAGCACAAATTATTTCCCTGCAAAGGTAAATCCTCTTTTGCTTCCTTTCTATAGCTCCTCAAAGAATAAATCAGTAACACTGGGTCTTGACACAGTGTGCTTGAATACTGAAAACAGAAAAACAGACAAAACCATAGAAAAACAAATGTTTGTTTGCTCTCTCTTTCAAAAAAGTACGAGGTTATGAAAAAAAAGATGATAATGAGTTAACACTCATTAAATATCTAGAAAAGTACACAAAACTAAAAAAGGTAATGTTTATGCAAAGCAAAATAACATAACTAGCAACAATTTAAATAAGACCTTGATTATGAGGTTTTAAACTATGTGGCTAACAAACAGTTTTGAAAGAGCTTGTGCTGCCTGTTGGAAATTCTCTCTATATATGCCATGTTCACCAAAACTGTAAAACCTGAAAGAGTTCACTAGAGACTACAAAAATGTAGCTTTTCCCAGGTATTTCCATGAAGTAGCAGAGATAATCATTGTTAGATCTAGGATTTCATCATACAGGCTTACAACTTGGTGTTGCCTGCACTTGATAGCCTCACTGATGATGTTAAACAGAACTGGGCCCAAGATAGCCCTGGAGAACACCCCTCATGACCACCACCAACCAGATGTCATTCCATTCACCACCACTCTCTGGGCCTGGCCATCCATCCAGTTTGTACCCAGCAAACAGTGCACCCATCCACACCATGAGCAGACAGTTTCTCCAGGAGAATGCTGTGGGGAATGGGGTCAAGGCTTTACTAAGACCCAGATATACAACATGCATGGTGTTTTCCTTCATCCACTGAGTGGGTCACCTTGTCATAGAAGGAGATCAGGTTTGGCAAGCAAGACCTGCCCATGTCGACCAAGCCTGAGGACCTGGTTGTCCTGTATATACCGTGTGATGGTGCTCAAGACAATCTCCTCCATAACTTTCCCTGGCACCAAGGTCAAAATAACAGGTCTGTAGTTCTCCAAACCTTCCTTTCATCCTTTCACATAGATGGGCATCACATTTGCTAGTGTTCCTGTCCACTGGGACCTCCTTGGATAACAAGGACCATTGGTAAATGATCGAAAGGGGCTTCTGCCAACTCCCTCAGCACTCTTGGGTGGGTCTCGAGGGAAAGCAGTTTTCCAATATTCACTGGAAAATGATAAGACACTTCTGTGAATATTTCTGAAATTTAAAAAATTACTTCAGTAACTTCTAACAAACATAAATAACAAATACATTTCCAAACCCATTTTTTTTGTGAGATTACTCTAATGAACTGTTTGCTTTAGAATTACTCTGTGTGTTTATTCTACTGCTACAAAATCAAAATATTTGCATTCTT
This sequence comes from Promerops cafer, assembly GCA_013398275.1. Lineage (NCBI taxonomy): Eukaryota > Metazoa > Chordata > Aves > Passeriformes > Nectariniidae > Promerops > Promerops cafer. Next base: position 251,561 of record VZSE01005694.1, read on the forward strand.
AGTTCAACACCCCCAAAGTTTAACTCTTAAAAGTCATTTTATTGTTGTATTTTAAAGATTTTGTTGGCTACTATTAGCCAGCAAGTGATTTCTGAAAGAATTTTTAGTACTATTTCACTATACTATCACCATAATGGTAGTCTTGGTAATTCACGTTTTTTAATAAATTTAAAACTTCCTGAAAAAAAAGCCAACAAAACAAAAAAGAACACAACCAAAATAAATTCCAAGTTTCAATGTCTTTACATCCTAAATTTAAAAAGAATATTTATATGGCACTTTTAAAGGAAAATCTAGACAGATCTTAGCTAATACAATGCAAAAGTTTTCCCACTTCTAGTACAGTATTGGAAAAAACACAATAGTTTTCAACTCCCAGCCTAAAAGTTCTTGTGTAAAAAGACTGGACACACAATATTTGAGATGCAGGACATATTTAATTTTCACTATTCAGTCTGACAGAAGTCTGACTTCAAACATCACTTTATGGAAACAAAGAAATTTTATACCTTTTTGACTCTAAACTAATACAATGTAAGTAGCAGAATTTTACAAGTAAAGAAATCAGAAATTACAAGGTTATTTCCTTCTAAGTCCTTACAATTAATTATTTTTGAGGAGAGACTCATCTGGGAGTTTACCTAATTATAATCCTTTTAAATTCTCCTTTTCAACCTTATTAAAAAGTAGAGCTCATTTTCAACACTGAAATGTTCCCTCAGCAATGTCTGAGAGAAAACATTCTAAAGAGTAAAAAAATTTAGAAAATTACTTAGAGGTGAAAATTTTATATCAGCCTGAATGAGTAAAATCACTTTTTTTAATGTAAAAATGAGAAATTTGCTACAATCAAATGTGCAATTAGATTATATGTTGCTCTTTGCTTTCAAACTTGATTTTAAATTGCTGTTGAGTGGTGAAGCAGATGACATTGCCAATGCCCAGTTGGACAGCTGATAGATGGTAACTCAGTAAATTCTGATTGTCTGTTGAGATCCAAAAATTCATTATGTTGCATTTGTATTACCCAGTGTGGTTTATTTTAATTCCAAAAGTAATCTACTTGCACATTCTTGTTTTAGTTCAAGTTTGTAAGTGCACTGGCTGAGCACTCTGTGTCTGTTTACTGTATGACACCAGAAAAAAATAAAAGGAAAAATCATATTATTTCAATCAAATCAGACTCAAACTTGTTTATTGATTTATTAAAGATCTAACTGTCAAGCAATAATCTATACATTAGGATATGTATCAGCAACACAAGAGATAAACCACAATACTGCAAAATGTTATCACACATGTCCGAATGTCTAAACATCCTTCCATGAAATGCAACCTGGATGCCTGCATGCTGGCCTGGGGGCATCCACAGGGATGCCATGTGGCCATGTCCAGTCAGAGCTCCAAGAGCCACTGGGTCACATCTGCCAAGATCATGTCATCCCTGTCACTTGTTGTTCTCCCTTTTGTTCCCCGCTTTACAGAGCTTCTCTTCTCCTATACTTCTTATTTCTTTTCAAGCTGACTCCTCTGTTTCAGAAGTCTCTGAAGTCCCTCGGTTAGCATTTAATCCAGCTGATCATCATCTTCCTCTCCAGAATTATCAGTCTGTGGTGAATAATCTGACTGCTACACTCACCCATCCTGTTACTCTTACTTTCCTGCCTTTTTCAGTTGCTGTTATCCTAGCATTTTGCCAAGGTTGGGCCATGCAGGCAAACCCAGTAACATGATGTATCCTCCAGATGGCAAATTTCTTGAACAGACCACCTGAAACAGATCAGTTTTCAGCCAAACTTGAAAGAATTTGCTGTGATTGCTATTTACACATTGAGGCTGTGATGGTAACAGACAGCAGAACTGAAAATTAAGGACTGAAAAGAAACTGCTTCTGGCACTTGGACAAAAATCAGAATGGAAACTGTCAGAGTTGTACACAAAGAAACAAGGAGAAGAAAAAGAATAATTAGAAATGAGTGTTGCAGTATCTACCAATAACTCATAATTACTGTTTTTTAAAAGAAATACAGCTACTTCATAATGCTATTGTAATTAAGGGTATTTTGACCATCATCATAGAGATAAAGACTGTTTAATTTTTGAGCTGGAAACCGATGGTTACCTAAGAATTCGTGATTATTAACCACTAAATTTTAATATGGTCAAAGAAAAAAGAGAATCATAAGGAGTAATAAATATAATTAGTACTTCAAAGAGAGGCACCTCTGTAACCTAATGGATAATTACAATATTTGAAAAAGGGAAGGAAAAATTGGGGTGGAAAAGCATGGAGTTAAGCATACACATGGAGATTACTTAGAAGTCCACAATTAAAAAAAACAGCAAAAATCGTGACATACTCCCTTGGCTCTAACTGTAAAGTGAAACACACTGTTAAGGAATATAATACCTAGATAGTCCTTGAAGTTAGCCAACACTGCCATTGCCAATACCAGAGGCCTCAGGCAAAGACTGACAGGATAAGGTGGAGAACAGATAAAACATAACTAATTATGGTTCCCATAACCAGAAAATTCAGCAGCAAATGCTCATCTGACTCAAGAGCAGTACTAGTACATAGATTTCTGTCCCTAGAAATGTGTGAAAGCTGACTGCAGGTAAGATGACTAGGACAGGTTTCTTGTGAGAGAGGAGTAAAATGATTCTCCCTTCTCAAGTGACAAAGAAAATGAAGACCTAGACCCCTCTCAGGGAGATCAGAGAATGAGAGCAGCTCAGAAAGCACTGTAGGAGGTTGCTCCTTCGCTGTAGGAGTCTTAGCTATGTTTTTTAACAAGAGTAAATATTTTTGGACATTATGTAAATTTATGCAATGCTGTCTAGGATGATGAGTAGACAGTCTGTATGAGAGTGAAGTGGTGAGATAGATCAATGAAGTCCATAATAGATGCTGAGCCACTGGCAGGTCAGAAGTGGTAGGAGCGAAACTACAATACCGGCAGGAAAATGGATCAGAGCCTTAACTCCAAATCAACATCTATAAGCCTTTCCCCAGAACAACCTCCAGGAAGCAGAAAATATGAAATACAGTACAGCTTGGAAGACTATAGGTTTGTAAAGCTTGTGTGAAAGAATTAGGAGACAAACAGATGTAAGCAATCTAAGTTTTAATAGTAGCAGGTGAAGAGAGTGCACAAAAGAATATAGGAATAACAGATCACTAGGAGGCTTGGCAGTGTGTGAGCTAGGAACTACTATAAAAGCAGAGAACCATTTAAGTTGGAAAAGGACCTTAAGATCATTGAGTCCAACCATTAACCTAACACTACCAAATCCACCAAGCTTGTTATCTTGACAAATCTAAAATTTTCACACACACACAAAAATGCACCAGGGAAATCTATGATTCACTGTTCATCCTACCTCAGTGAACAATAATAATGACCCATAGTCTGGTTAGATACTTCACAGGACTCTGGTGATGTTGGACCTCACATTTATGTAACTCTATGAAAGGAAGCAAATACTTTTGCATTCAGGGGATGTAGCATCCTAATATTTTGCTCAGACAGGTCTAAAATAAAACAGAAGTTAACAGCATTCCTTTACTCTTAGACAAATTGTGTTATATTTATGTAACATGTGCATAGAGTTGATTTTTAATATATCTTATGTGTGATGTAAATCAAACTGGAGCCTACTATTTAATTACATCTTTATCTTTTGTTCAATCCAATACATCCTGAATGGTCTAACAGCAAAGTGAAATGACAAACAATGCTAAGTAGCTAATATCAACAAACTAATTTTGTGCCTCTACTGTGTTAAAAAAACCCATTTACTACTATGGTTAATAACTTCAAATCGGGGTAACAATCAAATATGGTATGGAGTATTGTATTCTTCATTTATAAAAAGATGCTTGCATGTTGATATATATTTAGCAGACTAGAAAACTGCATTCCAAAAAGACAAAAATGCTGATGTTCAGCTTGTATAGTACAGCTATAATAAACAGAAACTCCCTTTTCTTACACAGTTCTGAATTAAGATAACATCAGAAGATGGAAGCCATTGCTTCTCACAGATACTACTCTCTCACTCAAGATGATATAGCTTCCTGCTCTTCCAGCTTTTGCAATCACACATAAGACACTGACAGATACATAAAAAAAATGCTCTTCAGAGTCAGACCATCAAGTCCAGTTTTCTGTCTCCAACAGTGATAATAGGAGAAGCTATACAGGGAGAATGTACGAGACTGGACACTTTCTACAGTCCATCTCCTTCACCAACATCTACAATTATTCTGCTAGAGGTGTAAGAGGTAGATCTATGCTGAGTGCTTTTAGTATCTATTTATGGACCTATTGTCCATGTATTAGTATTAATCCCTTTTTATAAATTGACTGATATTCTCTGCTTCTACACAGTCTCATGGCAGAAAACCCCATAAATTTACTATTTCCTTTTAACTCTTTTAACTAGACACACGCTCTTTGCACTGAGCAGTTTCTACTTGTGCTGCAGGATTTAATGAATAACAGTTCTGCATTCAGTTTATGCACTGTTTACAGTTGCGTAAAACTCAGTTATAAACCATCACTCCTAAGTCATCTCCTCTCCAAACTGAAGAGCCAAGCTGTTTTAGTCTCTCTTCACACAGTACACTCTCCATCCCCCCAACCATTTTAGTTGCCCTTACATGTACTTTCTCTAATTCTGCAATATTTTCTTACTGAGACCAGAATGGTACATAGTACTGTCTAACCTACAGCACTAAAAGGTTTTCTTTTATAAAGATTGCTTCAACAAAGAAGACAAAATCAAAAAAAAATGTTAAAAATAAAAGCATTTCTCAGTACTTCCTTTTAAAAATGCTTTACTGTCATTTTTCTTTCCATCTTTAGAAATAATCCAAAAAGGCTTTACTCAATTGTGATCACTTACACAGGAATTTCTGAGAGGCAGACCAAAGTGTCTTTGTACTCAAAATCCCAGACCTTTTTTAATTGCTTATTATAAAAAGATGGGATCATGTTAAAATCTTTGACTTCAGCAACAATTTATTGTACTGGAATTAACACATCCCCTTCCAGAATGCCTGATGTGATGTTTATAAAGTAAAAAAAAAAAAAAAAAAAAAAAAAAAAAAAAGAAAAAAAAAGAGGAAGATATTTATTTTTCTTTCCTCAAACACCATTCCTGAAGTGCTAAGATAAAGATTTAATACTCCTCTTCGTTAATGAGCTTTCATTACGATGTCCCAGCAAAAATGCTGCCAGTTAATTTAGACAAAATAATTATTCTGTTGGGGCCATTTCCATACTCCACATTATGTAATATACCACTGAGACAAAGAAGAGAGACAGCAGTTCAGATCCATTACATCAAACTTGGGTTTCATAACCCCGAGGGCTGCTCAGCCACCAGACAAAGGGGTAAAAGAAGAAACTACCCCTACAGAAATTTATATATCTAACATTGAAGAATGGAAAATATTTTGTGAATTCAAACTAAGTCCATTGTTAGCTGCAAGTCATATTTTTTGGCAAGTGAATTATGTCTTAATGCCTCACTCAGTTCTAATGAGCTCCTTCTAGAAGATTAAACTGCTATGAGAAATGTGGTGAAATTTCTATCTTTTGATAACTTCCAAGCCAAAGCAAAAATTTTACAATTAGCTAAGGTTTAGAAATGTTCCAACTATATGTAGAGGGAAAGGAATGCCAGAGCAATTGATTTCTTGGCTGCTTAGAGGGAGAAAGAGACAGACTGACGCAAAAGGAATGGAAAAAAAAATAAAAAGAAAGCTGGGATGGAGAGAACAAAAAGATCTTTAGCACACTGCCTTGTAAAACCTGAACTACAGCCCAGGATTTCTTGCTACACTCAATAATCTTTCTGATCTAGGGGTTAAGCAGTTGTATACCCCGATACCATAGGGCCAAGCATCACGATATTTTTCAATCCGTATAATGTGTCAAAATTCATTATTTATAATATTCCAAAGCTTCACTTGTTGAAAAGTCTTATGAACTCTAAAGATTCCACTCCTCCTAAAGTTGTTCAGAGGAGCCATTAAGGCTCTAGCTTTTCTTATTCATATGTTTACTGCTTTAATACTTGAGAATTGCATTGAAAAAAAAAAACCTACTATGAAAGAACATCATATTCAACAGTCTGAGGCTAAGAAATACAGAAGGTAGATCTGGTTGTGCAATGTTCCTCTGCCTCTTATGTATATTTTTACTGTCTCTGAGTACATGATTGTCTTCCTCACACTTTTCGTGCTTATTCCGTGAGCAGTATGGAACCTTTGCACTGACTTTGTCCATTTGAATGTAAGCTTCCTTTCAGCACCTTATGTGAAATTAAATTGCAAACTAGCAAAGAATTCTGATCTGCATGTATTTCTCATTAGAGAAAAAAAATTCTCACATTTCTGGGTGTTTAAAGATTTTAAAGAAAAATTATAAACTCTTAGAAGATTGTATGCATGTCTTTTTTGGGGCACAATACTAAAATTGTTAAAAGCTGTTACTAAAATACCTAATTCAGAGGCATACACAGCTTCCGTCTACAAACGGGGTACATAGGTCAGTGATACAAATGTACCCTGTGATGCTGCAACATGTGGTCCTATTAATTAAAACTCTTATTTTTCACACCACTAAATTTATCAGCAGAAGAGCATAAGATCCAGTTTTGAATAAGCTCTTAGGCAAAACTGTAACAGAAAACTACTGCATTAACAATAGCACACAGAAATGCAAGCTATGTAAAGTAAAATGTGAAATTCTGAAAGTGTTTAAAATAATAAATTCAAAATAAATAATTGTTTCTATATTAGTATCAGAATGTTTAAAAATTACAATTTGCCCTTGTGATTTTCAATTTAAATGCAATGAAATCTGAAAAAAAGTAATATCTTAGAGTAAAAAAAGAGTGAACTTTTATATTAAAGTGGTAACTTTATTTTGACATTTTATCATTAGAATATTCTGTCACTTCCACTGTCATCTGCTTGAGTACTGTCATACAGTGATTCAGTATACTGGTAAAGCTGAATGAATACAAATAGAAACATCTGCTAGAAAACATGATGGTAGATCATAGAGAAAGACTAAAGAAAATAAGGAAACACTGAACAAGAAGCAGAGAAAAATACAAAATAGAAAATTTTTTTTTTTCCCTTCTAATGGGCAATATGCAGTATAAAATATATTTTGAATTAGTTTTTCATTGACTAATAGTAGTGGCTAGTAACAAGAAGATTGGGTCTTCCATCCAACCCTTTTAGATTTAGTATTTTCAAGAGCTGATAATAATATTACTTATTTAACATTTGATTCTGCAAGGTGCCAAGCACTATGATCATCAGTGCACTTGCATTCTTAGGTAATTTTAAGCAGGCAAGTAGCCCACATGAAAGCATCATCATGGCTTTCATAATCATATGATGAATCACATTATTGAATCCAGACAAGAATGTTCAGAACCTTGTACAATCAAGTTAAGGGCTTTACATGAAGTGAAAAGACAATGAAGACACCCTGAAGAGTTTATAACTATCAGTTTAAGGAATATTAATGTTTTTATTCCAAAAAATATCCCTGAACGTCTGTGAACACATTTTCTTCTATATATCATCATCTTCTGTTACTAATTCTTTGGATACTTTAGTGCTGTTATATATCTGACTTGCTCTATTTTTTATAGGCCCATAAAGAAAGGCAGTTGGGTCTTGTGGGAGTGGGGGGAGAAAAGGGGGAGCAGAGGAGGAGAGGGGATGGTGGTGATAAAATGTAATTCCTCCGAACACCTGCTGAGTTTAATTGCACTACAGCTGCTGCTGATTGTAAGTGGGAAAGGGAGATATAAGGCAGAGGGGGAGGTGGTGGTGTTACTGACTGATTGGCTGTCGTTACATCCAGTTTTATTGTCTTTTTTTACCCTTTCAGTATTATTCTTACAAGTTAAAAGAGACTCTGAGTCTGAGGGATTAGGGACCTAAACCAAAGAGGAATCTTATGATCTGTGAGCAGAATGAGATGTGGTGTTTCCTGGATGGAGACATCTGAAGAGAGCATATGTGAGCCTCAAGAGCAAGACTGATGATCCCAACAGACAAATTGCCACAGTATGCAGCATTCACTAGAATGAAAGGTTTATAGGTGAGATATTTAAAAAGGTCACCACGCCCAGAGTATGTGGGTCTGCAATGAAATAGAAGACAGTGCTTGAGATGAAGGAGCTGTGGTCATTCAAAAGGGATAGCAAGCCACGCAGAGAAATTTTCAAGCAGGTTCTCATTCTGCAAGAACTTAAAGATAACAAAGTATGGTGGGTTTGTAGCATCAAGGCATTGTGGAATAAATCTCTGTTCACAAAATTGATAGAAATGGGTACAGAAAACTGGACTACTGTAATCTGATAATTGCAGGGGACAAGCTGCTTTAATATAGAGAAACATGATGCACGTAGTTGTGATTCAAAGACTTTATTTTGGAATATGTCGAAGATGTGACAGAGCATTACAATTGGATAACTCCATCAGAAAACAAAGCAAATCAATATTACCCATATCCTTGCATTTTGGGTTACTTTGTAAGCATCTGCAAAGCTAAAAAAATACTAATAGTGATATTAAATAAGTTTTGGAAAAGTTTAGAGAGTTATCATTCAGCAATAATATATGTTAGAGGAAGAATTTCCTTCAATTTGGAGCATTATATATATATTATATATATACAGAAATACAGGACTTTAATTTTCAGAATTATAATAGGCAAAACATTAGTTAAACATAGCAGTTCAATGTTTTTAAGAGAATTTACTTTAAATGTATTTTTGACTATATTAATAACAAACTAGCTATGTTTAAAATAAATTATTTTCAGGAAATGTTTACCCAAATAAAAAAATCTGTAGATGATTCAACTGCCTATTACATGGAATATGAAATTAATTATAAGTGCCTGTGAAATAGGGCCAGTAAGAAAATTCAGTCTGGGAGGATACAAATGTTTGTGGTATATACAATAAGAACACATATTGACCTATAATGGTACTAATAAATTAATGATCAAATTAAAAGGGAAGAGGAAAAAATGGGATATTTGCCTGGATTAAAAAGCTACAAACAACACCTCCAATCCTGCACAAAAAGGAACCTAGAGCTGGTTTAAGGGACCTTGAGCTGGCTTTTCCACCACTTGAAAAACTGACACACAGAAAAGTGAGAACATTACATCCTGTTAACACAGCAAGAAAACTCTGAGAGGTAGGAACTACTTAGCTGTTAACAGTTTGCTCTCTAACATTCATTCTACTTGGTACTTTAATATCTGGCCAACCCTCCTAACAGTGTCAGTGTCCCTTCACTTGGCATAATGTGTCCAGCTTATTTTAAGCAGGCTAAGATCTCATTGGCATTACCAAAGCCTTTGCAGTCTGAATGTTTCCTATTTGATGTGCCTTTTAAAAATTTTCAGAAATGAGTTAATTTGCTAAGTTTGAAGACATTTTTTCACCAATTACTTTAAATAGGGTGTAATCTCAACTCTGATTTCACATACATGTATATGTAGAGCCACAAAACATTGTTAAAAAATAAGTTGTCACTCTTTATTGCTGAACCCATCATTGTATTCACTGTTTTCATATTGATGTCCTGACTGTAAGGTAGAAAGAGACACACAAAATGCAAAACTTTCTTGTTGAGTAATGCTAATTAGAATTTTAAAATTGTTTATATGCTGAACTAACCAATTAAAACTATTGAACAATTTCTATAATTCCATCTTCATTAAGGTTGCCATTCCAAGTATGACTTATCTGCTCTGCTTTGATACTAAAACAAATTAATTAATTTTTAATTAAATTGATTTCTTAACCTACAGATTGAGTACTGGGGAAATACAGAAAGTGTAAAGAAATAAAACATTTTCATTTGTTATTACAAATAGCAAAATTCTGACAGTTATCAGCTGTTATAAGGAATGAAGAAAGAATTTTTTTAGTTAATCTGAGAACAAGGTGGACTACGAAACAAAAGATTCCATTTTTTGATATAATTCTCCAGCATGCAAGCTTCTTGTTGAAGACTCTTAACAGAGATCATGTTTATCTTTCTCTCTTTGATCAGTCTGATTATAAGCCCTCATTACATCTTATTTTCAAAAGACATACTAGCATCACTAGTCCACAATGCAACCGAAAAACTTTTTCTTTTCATATTACTTTTTCATGCTTGCTCCTCAAAAAAAAAAAAAAAACAAACAAAAAAACCCACCAAAACCGCCACCACCAAAAAAACAAACAAAATTCCCCAAACTTTGTAAGTCAAAATCTTACTGAGGAGCGCTATGAAGACCTGAGAAATCCTTTTCCCATATTGGCAAAAACTCTACTGAAAACTTACTCTCTTAATTGCTAACAAAAAAGAAGACTAGCATTAATAATTTATAAGCATTGAGGACTGGAGATTACACAATTTTTCTGGACAATATGCTTTACTGCTGGACTGGCATAAAACCATAGAGTCACATAATCATAGAACAATTTCTGTTGGAAAAGACATAAAAATCATCCAACCCCCCCAGCAGGAACACCCCCCAAAACCCCCTCCAATCTGACCTTGAACACTTCCAGAGACTGGGGCATTTATGGCTTCCCTGGACAGCCTGTTCCAGTGTCCCACAGCTGTCATCATAAAGAATTTCTATTAGGTGCCTCCAAAGCTCTCTTCTCCAGGCTGAACAAGCCCAGGGCAGGTCCAGTCTCTGACCAGTTTGATTGCCTCCCACTGAACTCACTCCATTATCAGAATCTGTCTTGTAGCTGGGAGGTGGGGGTGGGGAGGTGGGAGCAGTACAAACTTCTCAATTCTAGACTACATCTCACAAATACAGAGCAAAGTGGCACAGTCACTTCCCTCATCTACTGGCTCTGCTCCTGCCAATGCAGCCCAGGATGCTGTTGGTCACCTTCACTGTTGGGGCCCAGTGCTGGCTCACATCCAGCTGACTGTGAAGAGCCACAGATCTTTCCCAGCAGAGCCACTCCTCAAGCAGTCCATCCCCAGCCTGTATCAGTGCAAGTTCTTCCTTCCCAGGTGCAGAACTTAAGTCTTTGTCCTTGCTGAATGTCATAAGGAAAGCCTTTGTCCATTCTTTTGGCCTGCCCAAGTCCCTCTGAATGCAACCCTTCCCGAATGCATTAACTTGTCCACCCAGTTTGGTGTCATCTGCAGACATGGTGAACAAGCACTCTACTGCTTCCTCTCGGTCATTGATAAAGAAGTTAAACAAACCAGACCTCAATACAGAACATCATAATTCTCCAGTTCCTGATCCCCACTACCAGGCTATACACCCAGTTTTTTAGCTATTTACTATCCCCACATCTAGACTGCAATTCAAGTTGAACATGAGAATATTCTGGGAGACAGTGTTGCTAGCCTTCCAAAATTCAGGGTAAATTACAGCTACTACTCTTCCCTTATCCACAAATCCAGACACTTTAACATGGAAGATGATCAGATTGATCAGGCATGAATTACCTTCACTAAACCATGCCAACTTTCCCTAGCATCGTTCTTCTCCTTTGTGTGCCCAGAAGTGTGTTACAAGAGGACTTGCTCCATGATTTTTCTAAGGACTGAAATTAAATTAAAATAGCCTGTAGTTTCCTGGATATCTTTTTATGGTCTTGTTTGCAGATTTGTGGAACATATTCTTTCTTCTAATCTTTGAATATTTCCCCTAAATTTTATGACTTTCAAGGTGACATGGGATGATCTTGCAAGGACAGCAACCAGTTCTCTCAGTGTGCTTGTATGCAGCCCATCAGTTCCCATGGACTTTTATGGGTTAAGTTCTCTCAAGCTATCACTAACTCACCCACTGATGATAGTTCTTGAATTCTTTCATTAATCAGAGAGACCTGGGAGACTGAGACAAGGAAAGTATTGAGTACCTAAGCCTTACATGTCTGCTGTTGCTAAATCACCCACTCCATTTGGCATTGGACACACATACTCTGTTCAATCATTTACAACATAGCAATAGAAGTTCCTCCTGTTGCCTTCAATGTCTGTCACAAGGCTGAACTCCAGCTGAATTTTGGCTTTCCTAACACTATCCCTACACTCACTGGACAATGTTTTTAGACTACACCATTGCATTCTGTCCCTTTTTTCATCCCCTGTTTTCTGCTTTTAGAGGTTGGAGCTCTATCAGGAAAATCCTGCTTAGCCAAACAGGTCTCCTGATACATCTACACCTCTGATACATCTACACTTCTGTTTGAGTACCATGACTGTCATTCCTGAAGATGATGCTTTCTTGAGTGCCCTTACCTTTCAGATCTGTCTTCAATAGGATTGTATCTACCAATTCTCTGTATAAGGTAAATATTTGTAATAGCAAAAACATCTAACTGTTGAGGGCATAATTCCCACAGATTGCCAGTTATGAGGTCTATAACTTTAAAATATGCATTTGTCATGGTTTGGCACTGGCCCAATGCCAGTGCCCGCATGAAAATGTATTTTCTTTACTCTAACTGCTGTGAGATGCGACTAGGAACAGAGCAGAGCGGGCTCAAACTTAGAAAGAGAGGGAAAAAACTTTATTTAACTACAAACTAAAATCAGAAACACACAGGAAACAGAATGAAAACCTTTTAAACCATTCTTCCTTCTCCCACCAATTTCACCAAAGCATAGTGAGACAAAAAATCTTGGGGTCCTGATCAAGTTACCAACACTCTGATAATCAATTCTCAGTCCATCAGGGGAGAGAGGAGTCTCTCTTGTACCACAGTCCTCACCACGAAACAGGGCTGGAACTCCCCATGTTTCCATGGCACACATGGCACCGCCCGGAGAAAATCTGCCAACGTGACATGCTCCTTCCATGTACAGTGCTCTCACCACCGTCCATGGACCGAAACTGCTCACAGGGCTCTTCAAGGATGCTTTGCCAAGTGCAGGAAAAAAACCAACCACGTCTCATTTTTGGGACAACAGTCCCCCCCATTTTCTCATCCCCTGGGGCTGAGGGTCTCGAGAACAGAGCTCTTATTCTCCCTGAAGATGGAAGGCACCACCACGCCCTCTTCATCTTCCTCTGCTCACTCCTTTATATAATGTCATTACAGCAGTTCAATCTCTTGGCTAAAGCTATAGCATCCACCCAAATGCAGTCTCATGTATTACAGGTAACTTGGTTCAGTCTATGGCTATACAAGAAAAGTCCAGCCAAAAAGCCACTCCATCATCTCCTCCCACTTCAGCTTTTCCACATCTTCTTAACATCTCAGGTCCCAGACTGTCTCTCTTCTCTCTCTAACCACCAGCCAGGAGGACTAATGTTTCACAAAGTTCCCTTCACCCAGGAAAGGGTTAAAAGTCCGAGCTCCGCTGCCCTCAGGAGACTGAAATCTCAGGACTGGGCAGCATTCCCCTCCCCGCCTCCTCTGCCGGCACAGGCTCGCTCTCTCTCTTCCTCTAGGGTGGGGAACAAAAGATACCTCGGTGTTTTTTCCACCCCTCGGTCCTGCAGGGCTGGCCCGGTTCCATTCCCTTCCACCTTCTCTCTCTCTCCGGGGCTCCGGCCTACCTCAGCCTGGGCCTCCATGGCTCCCTCCCCCACCCAGCCATGTGGCCGGGCGGGGCAGAGACGGTGCCGCTCCCTGGGCTACCAGGGGCGAAAGAGAGCGAACTCTGGGAAATCTCTGCTTTTAACCCCGTGTGTCTTCAGAGGGGACTCACGTCTTCAGTGGTCACACCAGGTGTCAATATTCAAATCTGACCACTCACTGGTTTGACTAAAACTTCCCAAAAAACTCACTTCCTCTCAAACCGAGACAGCACTACTTAATTCCAAAATTAAGTTATAAATGTGTGTTTGCATTAAGATTTAACAACATGAATATTACTCCTAGCTATTGTTTTGGAAACATCACACAGAGCTATTTATAATGGAGATACCTAAATCTGAATCAGTCACATAAATTCCCTGTATGGCCAGTGAAGAAAAGTAAATTGCTCTGAAAGACAAACTGTTAGTCTAAAAGAGGCAGCCAATATAATCCAGAAACATCTCCTGTGGTATGTCTCAATTGCCTCTCTTTTCTCATTGTCTTTGAGTTAGACAATTAACTCAGGTGTAGGCATTCACTTGGTGAGATGGACCTTGATAAAAGTTATACACCTTTAAGAAACAAAAGAATGTTTTATAAGAAATTATAAACATGCTCTATACACATTTCGTCCCTTTCTTTGAAACTATTGCAAATTTAATTTCTGATTACTTCTACTTTTTACTGAATTTGCTTGTGAAATACGACTGGAGTTTCCTTCCTTAAGTCAATTTGTTTTGCAGAAGTTTCTATCTGAAAATTACCTAGGCATTAACTTGACCACAGGTTATGTTATTAGCTTTTTTGTTTTGCTAATCTATTTTTAAAATGTTACTGACATAAAAGAAACAAAAATAATTAATTTATAAAAAGCATCCTTAAAGGTATCCATAAACATCTTTAGAAAAGGCTGAAAATTCATTTTTACTTCTAGAATTACTTTAATATAAAAAAGACACCAGTGGGAATTGGTGACTCTTGGTTTGTTTGGGGATTTGAATTATTTTTAGCAAGGAGAATTTGCCAAGCATAGCAGAACCGGAAATAGAGTCTAATGAAATTTTGAGCTGCAATGTAGGCTAATGATACTTGAAAGTGACATGGTTATATCTCAACAGGATAGCACTGGCTTAGCCTAAATGTCAGGAGCTTGACAGGCAGGTATCATAAAGATACATGTCAGTCACCTCCAGTGCAAGAATAAGTGATGAGCATTGTCAAGAGTGTCCTTCATTTTTCCTTGGCAATTAAAGCAAACAGGGGCCCCAATGTCTGCTCTGCTGTTCCATTAACATTCTCCTTTCTCCTATCTAAGCACTTGCTGTTCCATTCTCTAGATGAACAAAACAGTAAAGTGAAGATAAGAAATGAAGAAGAAAATAGTTGTCTTCTCACTTCTGTGGTACTGACGCATTTTTTTGCATAGAGATGTAAAAGGAAAATTGTTAAGTTCCAGAGTGCTTACAAGCTTCTAATTTTTCAACACTGTTCTACCTATATTCAAAGCTTAGTAACTCTGTAACACTGAGTGTGGCAACAAAGTGGTGAGTTCTGGTTCCTAACTTAATCCTCACCACCATTTTTACCCTGAGCAGCTGAGACACATAAACCATGGAGGAAAGTCAGCAGTAAGTTCCTTATCAGAGAGGAGAGCAAGGTGAAAAACATGCTAGCTTCATGTGAAAACTAAGGAAGCAAGACTGGGAAAAAGAAATAACCAGAAGAAATAAAGGCTAGGAAGAGGCACAGAAATGAGAACTGCCACGAATGGAGAGGTGAGAATACCAGTCAGTTGCCTGAATTAACCACCAGCTTGTTTCAAACATTATTTGCCCAGTGAGAGCTCGTATGCCTGGAGCTGTGTGAAATCAGAGGCACATTGCCAGGACAGCAAGGAACTGCCTTCATGCAGACTTCTACCTCAGTTAAATGTTCCCTTCTCTTGTTGTCTTACAAGGGAATAGGTAGCTATGACAGTGGATTACTGCCAAAGTCAAGGTGTATGCATCACCCTGGCAAACTGTGATTCATTATAGCCAGGAGCAGGATGCACATTAGATGAGCAGCATTATTTCTAGCCAGAGCTACTCACTGGCTGATAATGAGAACAGCGCCTTAGGGGAACTCAGCTGATTTTCTTTTTCCAGTTTCTGCACCAGCCTGATTCCTTCCTATGCTGCCAACTATGGGCAAAGAAGAGATGATTCTTGCTCCCATGACTTCATGCTTGATTTAACCCACAAACCAAAGTGCCTCAAGGCTTTCCAAGTTTGGCTTACTAACTGTTCTTGCAATTACACATAATGTGTTCCAATGTTTCAGTTTTCTCAAAGCCAGGAAAAGGAAACCTCCACAGAGCCCTTCTACTCAAGCAAGCCTATCACTCAGATAAACATGATCTCACTGAAAAAAGTAAAGAAGTCATCTAGCCCCACAGACACAAGTCTTAGAATGTAAACAGATTCTTGCCTGCCAATTTATCCTTACAGGAAAGTTTCTCCAGCATAGACCCTTGCCAACAAATAGAAAAATGGAGATGCTTTACATGCTTTAGGCAATCAAAGCCTGGAAGTATCAACAGTGTTCGAGTGGCTTGAAAGGCTTTAACTGCTGGGACAGTCCCACCAATTCTATTATCCACATTTCAGACACATTTTACATGTTCCTTTTCAAATAGCCAATGGGAAACAAAGGACAATTAAAAATGGGTATATCTCTTGTGCACTTGACCATCAGCTAATTTTGGCTTATTCTGTAGATATTTTGCACTTGCTCAGATAATAGTTTAAGAGATTTTTGGTTTATGACCCAAAGTAAGGTTATCATGAATCATGATACCAAAAGATCAACAGCAAAAAATCACATTTGTAATGACATTACTCATGTCAGCTAGTCTGTGCTCATCAATGAAAACATTTAACAGTTATTAAAATTTCTTGGAACTTTTTTGGCCAGAGAGCCCACTGCAAACCTGGTGTTCCATTAAAATTCACTAGGTCTGGAATTCAATGATAAGTGTACTCTGCAGCCTGAGAAGGAGAAAGGATAGGAAAAAAAGATACGGCATACCTCATTCAACAGGATATACCATACTTACAAAGCCATGAATAAATACTGAGGTTTTACTGAGTCTTATGACAAATAACATCCCTTTTCTTAATTTTGGTGTTCAGCATTTTCTTTGTGGATATGTCAAGCCAATATGTCTATGCCAAAGTAGTTGGAGAAAACTAATAGCTCCCAGGCCTTGTTTTTTCCTATGGTATATTCATTCAAGAGAAATCTGCTGGCAGTAAGATGCTTTGCAAGTCTGAAACTAATTCTGGATAGGTTTGTGTGAAACTTACCTTTGTCATACAGTATTTCTTACAGCACTGCTGGACATTCCACATCTACTATATAGCCTTATGCAAATCTGTTTTCCAGATTTTGAATCAAGAACTCTTGACCTTGAAATACTTCAGAGCAAGCACTTCTTGCTTGCTGCGTGACTACTTTTGTCATCACTAAGCATTTCACCAGCTGCCTATTGATAAACAATTGACAACTACTCATGACCACTTAACAAGATTGGTTAATGAGAATACTTTGCTATTGCTCCTACAGATTTTACAATCACACACTGATTTGATTAGTTGCACTGGTAAGAGAATTATCTATTTCTTAGAGATAAGCATTCCAACTGAGTAAAGTAAACCCTACAACTCAACAAGAGCAAAAATGTAGTAGTAACTTGAATTGTAGTAAGAGGACAGGAAGAAATTGTATAAGGTTTCTTATTAAATAAATGAATAATTTAAGCTCTTCAAAGAAAAGAAGATATGACTTAGAAATAAATTAATTCCTCTATAAAGTAGGAAAGCTTGTTGTTCCTGACACTCTCAAAATAGGCAGCCATAAATAAATGAAGCCTATTACGTTGTGAAATGATACACTGGGGTAAATAAATGTGAAGGGCAGGTGGTGGGGAACCTAAAGTTAAATTCCAAATCTCTTCAGTAACCATATGAAGGCAAGTGGTAGAAGAGAGGATTTTTTTTTTCACAATGAAACAAATGACCTTGAATATGGCTTGAATATGAAGTCAGCAACTTCATGCAAGGGTTGCAATTATCTCAACAGGTCCCAATAACTGTGTCTGAGTTTTGGTTGGGTTTTCACAACAAAATATTGTCACAACTTTGAAAAGAATTTAGGAGATTTCCATGATACAGCCTTGCCTTTGTGCTCAAGAAAATTGTATATTTCCTTTGGACTCGCTCTCTCTGCTGTCTTTTACCCTGGAAACATGCTCTGTTCCTTGCAATCTTTTAAAATAAATGGAATGTTGAGATCTCATCAGTCTTCTCTATACTAAATAAAAATTCTGGAACTTGGTTTAAAAGAAACTTAGGTAGAATTTTCAGGGTGAAGTCCTTCTCCTGGTGAAACTGATTAGAATTTCTTTCACTTCTTTTAGGAGTCATTGTTTTACCTTTATTTCTATAATAAGTATCCTCATGTCAGCAATGGTTCTTCATAAGAGAGGTATGAACAGTGCATCTGCTTTCCTTGTGTAATTGCTAGAAGAAAAGAGTCTTGGTCTAAGCATAGATTACCTAAGGGACATCTCCATTCAAGTAACAGCACCATATATAAATAAATTCATAATCCTTCTACAGTATTATTGAATTTTTTTATACCTAGTATATATAATTTTCTTTTGGTCATGTTGCCTATTAGATAGTTTTAAAAAAAAAAGTTGATTCTGTGCCCTGCTTCATTACTTCTCTGCACAGTTCTCCTTATCCTGATTAGTAGCTGTTCTACCTGCTCCTCATCACTGCTTTTCTGTAGTAGAAGAGATGATAGAAGCTTACAGACCTCTATGCTGACTGTATCTTCTTCCCAGCCTAATGCCTTATGTTCTAAAAAAAAAAAAAAAAAAAAAAAAGCACAAATTGAATCTTAACTGGATTATTCATGCTATTTTCTTACAAGTTCAGACCACTTATATAGAAGTTGTGGTCACCGAGAAATAATTAAGTGCTCCATGTCTCATAACAAAAATATTCATCCATGAAAATACAGGTATAACAGCATAATAGTGTAGTTCATAAACCCTCTTTACAAACAAGATTTTTGGTTGGCAATACCAAACTCTTTCACAAATTACTTCCTGCTTCAAGGTCTCTTGCCAGGGTAATGAGATGCTCCATCATGAAGTTATATATAATTCTGTCAAAATAATCTTAGAAAGTATATAATTTTGAATCATTGTTGGAAGCAGAGACATGAGCAACTGCAAATGTGTTCTTCTAAACTGGGAATGTAATATAGAATTAAATGCAAATGACTACGTTAATGCAACATTATGATTGAGATATGACACAAACAAATGTCATTAAATTCCAAGTATGGTTCCCACAGCAACTGTAATTCTGCTGCTTTGCACTTTCTGTACATATTATATTGTATTTCTGTGCCATATAGTGTGTAGTATTAACTTCACTGTATTTTCGTATATTTGCACTGTGACTGAGTAATGGCTGATCTGGGAACACAAACTGAGTTTCTATTTTTCTTAATGTAAAATCTCCACAATAATGTTGCCATTTTTTTCTATGTTTAATTTCTTTTGTTTTTGCTAGTTTGTTTGTTTTGTTTTTTTGAAAGAAGATAGTGTATTATTTCAATGTATATGGCCTGGCTAGAAGTCATTGCTTTTGCAGTATGTTTTTGAGCTACACTCTGAGCCATGCATATGCTTAAATAAATTTTATTTCACTGGATATTAGTCAGCTTGATTTTTTTTTTCACTTTTGGCTTTTTCCTTCCCAATATCACAGCTTGAGGATTAGTTTCAAACCAAGAAGGCAGAGGTCTTAACAGGAAAGTCATGTGCTGTATCTATATTTCCACCATGTTAATCTAAATGTCAGGAAAGATTGGCAGGAACTCAGTTGCTATCAACTGAGGCTGTGACAACAGTTTGAATTTAACAGGTTTATTAAGGTGCAATTTTGGACTGAGTGCCTAATTAACATTCACAAACTAAAATTAATAATAGCTTAAGAGAAAAAGGAATGTCTTACATGGGTCAACTTTCTTTTTCCTTATTTGCTTTAAAATATAGCTTATACATACATTAATCCAAGAGAAAGACTAACCATATTATGCATTAAATTTGGTACTTGCTTCTATTACATTAGAGGGATACGACTTATCAGGAAAACATTAGAAGTTTTAAACAGGAGTACTTTCAGAAACTCTGTATTAAAATAAAAATTTTTACCATTTTAAGAAAGAACCAATTAAATAATTTTTTGAATTCCAGGAATGACACGTGCACAGTCCTTTAAAGGACGTAGGGGGAAAAGGTTTTATTAGAGGCTGGGCAATCTCCAATCATATGAAGTTCAACAAGGGAAAATGCCTGGGATAGGGCAACCCTGGATGTATGGACAGACTGGGGAATGAGATGCTGGAGAGTGCCAGGAAAGGGACTTGGCAGTCCTGGTCAGTGGCAAGTTGAATGTGAGCCAGCAGTGCCCTGGCAGCCAGGAGGGCCAAGCGTGTCCTGGGGTGCATCAGGGACAGCATCACCAGCCAGGCAAGGGATTGTCCCTCTGCTGTGCTCTGGGGCAGCCTCACCTCAAGTCCCCTTTTGGGTGCCACAATATGAGAAAGAGATAAAGCTGTTGGTAAGTGCAGAAAGGAGGGACATAAGGATGGTGAAAGGCCTTGAGGGGAAGCCATATGAGGAGTGGCTGAGGTCACTTGGCCTGTTCATCCTGGAGAAGAGGAGAGGGAGGGGAGACTTCAGTGCAGTCTACAACTTCCTTGTGAGGGGAAGTTGGTTCAGCAACTGCTTTGAAATTGAATGTACCTCACCAAAATTAAGGGAAGTTTTCTGAAATTTTTAAATAGCCGTTTTCAACATTTTTTGCCATATATCTCAATAGAATTAAGTAGTCTTCAGAAATGTTTCCAAACATCTACTCATGTGGACTATAATTCTGTGTGATTTCATTCTGCTGAAATTCCTGAAAGGCAAGCTCACGTTAATGGTGTTTTATATATAGAAGAGCACATACTGGACAATATTTGCCCTGGAGTGCTTCCCTAAAATGTCCTGAAATGCTTCTTCTTATTTTTCCATTTCAGAGCTTACATATGAAGAAAGTGAGAGAGAAAAAAAGTGTGTTCTCAAACTGTGCTAACTTGTGATTTACACTAGTCTGACTATATAAACTACCTCAGTGTAAAGTGCAAGTAATGAATAAACAAGTAAGATACAGGTAAACTAAACTAAACTAACAGGTAAACTAAATTACAAAATTTTGAAGACGGTAGCATAACACAGTTTTGAAAACAAATTACTGAGATATGAATGTCACTTTGGTTTAACCAATTTGAGATTCTGATAATTGTTTTAATAATTCTGTTCGGAACAGCTTTTCAAATCCAATAAAATTACCTATGCTTTATTTCAAATTCTTGTCCATGGCTGACCTTGAATAATATTTCTAAAGAAAATGAATGAGATATTATGTATGATTTAAATAAATAATTATGTTCTGTTGAAAGAAAACCTATCAGCATTAAAAGTAGTAACAGATTTTTCTAAACTGATAGAATTTTGTTGTATGTTCTAACATCTTTGATTAAATACAGTAAGTGGGCTAAGATACTATAAAATATGCACCTGCGTTCTCCCAATGTAAGTTTACGTTTCTGTTCCAAAACTTGTTTCAATCTGTTATCATGCTCTATTTCAAAGGGGCTTTTTTCCTTTATTTTCTGTAAGTTTACATACTAAAGTACAGCTGAAGTTAGCAAAAGGATTACCTGCTTATAATGCAGAGTACTGGACAGGTCCAGCAAGAGTTCTTGTCTAGAATTTCAAGTTCCTTTGTTTGTGTCACAAATGGGAGGAATAAATTAATTCATGTGGAAAAGGCAAAAAATACTTAGGACTTTCCAAAATACAGGAGAAATAGTAGCTTGACACCATTGTTTTTAAGTACAAAAAAAACCCAGTGAAATTCATGCTTCACACAAGTACCACTGGAATCCAAGTTTATGAGACCAAAGAACAAGCTCTGTTTACACACAGAAACTCCTGTGGATTAAAGCTGAATCTTGTAAGTCACAAAGAAATATGCATCTGGTGGTACATTTCTAACAACACCATTTTCATACACACCTTGAGAGATCAAGATGAAAACAGACTTTGAGATTTAATCCTTGCAAAATAAATATGAAACAAAAATAGGGTGTAACAGATGGATTTGCATCAATATCAAATCAAAATAGCAGCCATTCAGAGCCATACATCTGTAAGCACTATAGCATTTTAAAACATTTTTAAAGAAAAAATAGAATTCACATTTAAAAAGTTATAAAAATTAATGCAATAAAAATATGAAAAATTAAAATACATGTTGAAACAGATACAGCATTTTAAAATAGTTTAATTCATGTAAATGAGATCTTGGTGTCAACGAACATTTAAAAATGAATGAGCTGTTCAGAAGATGCAAACACAAATGCACCTTGTCCGCTATAAAAGGTTTCAATTTTGCTATTTTCTAAACACAGAAAAATGTATCCCCCCCATTCAGAATATTGAATGTCTTATGAAAAGTGAAAGGTCATTTGTAACTGTCCAAAGGATTGATGGAGTTGAGATACCTCCTTGACCTTCACCCTGCACTCATAAAGAACAGTCTCAGATGACAGAGCATCAGGCAAGTTTTCAGAAAATGTCTTTTCTTATTTTATATTGCATAGCAGGCTTGTTACCTGATATTTTTCATAATTGTATGTCAAGATTTAATTACTTCATGTCTTCCCTCATTAAAAGCAAACTGTCATCTAATACCATTCAGCTATGTTTGTGATTTGCACTAATTCAAGCATTTCTGTCTGCTTTTTGCCATAGTTTTCCATCTCAGTTTCTGCAATAATTGCTTTGGAGGCCTACACAAACAATGTCAAGGTCAAACCTCACAAATACAAAAATTCTTTTCCAATTACTTATTGTCAGTTAAGGATGCACGTTATAAAAACTGGTTCAGAGGAGTTTCTTTTTTTCTTTCTTCGTATTCTAATCTTTACATAATGTAAGTTGGAATGAAAGCTTAAGTTAAGATGTTTAAACAACAAACTTCAAAGAGACTTGTGGTAACATGAAGTATATTAGATTTTAATCATTCTACCACATTTTCAATTGTGTAGTATATTAGGGAAATCATATATAAAATATACTATTAACCATGTGCAGGAAGTAAAATAAAATTTACTCAATGTTAAATCCTTTTGTTGTTATATTTTTTCACCCTACCAACAGGGAAAGTCAAGGACATATAGCTTGATGGTCCACTTACCAAGAAACAAGAACGCAAAGAATTCATCTATCAAGCTTCAGTATTAAGTGTCACTCTCCCTACTTCCCTGCAGAAAGCTTGAGAGTGCTGGGCAGCAAAAGAGTGACATGAGAAGAAATATGCAAGAAGCAAAGAAAAAGTGTTTCCTGAAGATGATGGCGATACATTGGGATAAAATAGATAATGATAGAGAAAAAAAAAAAAACAAAACCCTGAGGGTAACTATTGTTCGTTTGCTAATTATTTTCTCATTCATAGCGGTATTAACATGAATATAGTACATAGTCAAAAGAAAAAAAAAAACAACCTAATATTGTTTTGGAGGACCCAAGATGACTTCACTGAAAAGTCAGAGGTTTAAATTTTATTTGGTATGTTACTTATTCTTGGAACATAATGAAAACTACCACACTGATGCCTGGCTGCAGAAGTACTTTGGATCCACTAGAGGGGAAGCCAAAATCATGCTAATCAATTGTTTACCAATTTTTTAAAGGCTAAATTCTTCCATTTTTTCCATGCCAAAATTCTTTCTTGGCACTGTCATGAAAAGATATGTCATGCTCAGACACCTGTTTTAAGAAAATCTCCCAAGCTCATTATAATGCAGATTTAACTTTCTTTTGTGTGGACTACAACACCAAAAACTATAGTTTAATGAAAAGGCATTTTATCATTAGTGTTTTTTTTCATTAATTCTTTCATTTTGTTGTATTTTCAACAAATTACTATCCAGTTTTTAGATCATTCTTTTACATTGCAAGAAACAGATTTAATTCCTTCTTTTCACTTAAGAAACTCAAATGAGCTTCTCCAATCTCTTATTCTTGGCTATGAACCAATAAACTCTTGTGGAGGCCAGAATGGTAAAGATCATCTACTGATTTGTGAGAGAGTAATTCTGAATGGTTACTTAATTCCAGCAAAAATTACTCAAATCTTTGTTATAATTCTCAAAATATTTGAAAAAAATAAAAGAACTTCTACAAGCAAATATTGGTTTATTTCAGGAGGACACAGGACTATGAACTGTTCAGGATGGACTCTTTGCTCAACTTTTCCGTTTCCCAGCTCAGCTGCTGGGTCACTAAAAATGAACAGGTATAAGAAGCTGCTGGAGTATATCAGTCAGTGAAAGAAAAATCATCTAGAATCCCCATATTAATGAAGAAGCAGAAATCGCTATAATGACAGTGAAGAGGGAGAGAAGGGGGGGGAAGAAAAATTTAAACAACAGCAGTTTCTACAAGAGCATACAATATGCTCACATTAGCAGGAGAAGCAGCATGTATTAATATGTGTATGGTCTAGGAAAATTATTTGGATCCACAATGTCCAGGAGTCTAGACCAAGAGCATCTGGTATTGATGTACATTTTGCCCAACCCCTGTATTTCTAACTGAAAATGTCTGCAGGTTTTCTTCTTCATCTTTTTTTTTTTTTTTTTT
>VZSE01005694.1:284208-304208 GCA_013398275.1 Promerops cafer
CGTTGGGTCATCCACAAGTAGTTGCAGTAGCTTCCTTCCTTCCTCTTCTCCATCTTCCATCTCTCTGATCTTGGTATCCCCTCTACCATTTCTCACTCTCCCAGTCCCTTCACCTCACCTCTCCAACAGGGCAATGGTTCTGCCCTTTCTTAAATATCTTTTAGCAGAAGCTCTACCAGCTTGGTTGATGGGCTTACTGATGTGCAGTCTGTAGGGGCTGGCTGGAATCAGCCAATCCAACACTGGATAATACCTGTGGCCTCCCTGCTGGCAACACTTTTACATATACAACCAAAATATATCAAAAGGAAGAAAGAATTCCAATTCTTTCCTCTCTCTTTCTGACAATACTGCAAAATATTTTAGTATACCAAGATGAAACAAATGTTAACAGTGCCACGTAGGAAATATTTTAATTAAAAAAAAAAAAAAATAGAGAGAGAACTGTCTGGGTAAGATATAAAAGACCTACACTTTCTACATTGTTGGAAGCAAAGTTACATAACTCTAATTTAGCATGCCAAGAAAATTCTTTCTGTTCCATCTGTTACAACTATATTAGATGACATTTGTTGAATTTAAATTTTAGTAATTATCAGGATTGAACAGCTTTGACTTAAGGAAATTTTTGAGATTTATTTTTGAAGATTCTTCTAAATAATTAATCTCAATTATCAATTAATCATTCTCACAATTCAATCTCAAAATTCTGAGGAAGCTTCCAGAAGACTAGGAAAAAACAGGATAATATTTTTCCAATATTTTAAAACAGAAATGTGATAAGTAGGTTAAGTCTGTGTTAGTTAGCCTCATACTGATCCAAAGCAAAAACATGTATAAACCAGCAGAACCAATAAAAACAAAAAAAAAGCATTAATGACAACTCATTAAGAAAAGTTGAAAAATAGCTCATGTCACATTTTATAGCTTGTTAAAAGTAATCTTTTTAGATTATATAATAATAAATCTATTGATTAAATATTTTAATGTCTATATAATAATTATTAACATAAAAGGGAATTTGGATTTTTTTAAATAAGGGTGCAACAGACTCCGTCATTATTTTTCAAGAGATTCTGTGGATATCTCTTCTTCTTTCAGTACTAATTAGTGCTATAAAAGTAGCTAAAAAGTAATTGTTCATAAGTTCAGAAATGGCTTTAAAATAGTGCAGATGTATACACAGCAGTATGATTAGCATGGCTGATTTATTAGCATGGGTGCATTTGAAAAGGGTACATTTTTGTAACAGCCAAAATTACATCCAGGCTGACAGAAGACTGGAGGTGATCTCAAGCACATATGAGATACTGGACAAGTTGCTTTCATTTTCTCATTTGATAGTTTTGTTCTGAAATGTAGGACAATTGCACATGATGAGCAACTCTACTAGAAAAGTCAAAAGTGATGAAGTAATGTATCAAATAGCTTAAAACTTAAATATTAAAATAAATTAGAACAAAAAATAACATTTTAGTTAATGGCAATTGAATTTCAAAGCATGATTTAACACCTTTGCTCTCATACAAAGAAGTAAGCCACATGCCTTTCTTCTGAGGCACATGTCTATAAGAGGATCTTCAGCAAAATAACTTGACTCATATTTTCAGAGCTGAACTACAGGATTGCTAAATATATTGTTCAATTATCCTTGACAACTTTTTGACTGAAATAATGGAAGGGAAGCAGCTGGAAGTAGAAGATTTATAGGAATTTCTTTGTAGGTGATTTGCAACAGAGTGCATTACAGCGACGTGCGCTCGCAGCCCAGCAAGCCAGCCAGACCCTGGGCTGCATCAACAGAAGCATGGCTAGCAGGTCGAGGGAGGGGATTCTGCCTCTCTGCTCTCATGAGACCCCATGTGTCCAGTTCTGGGCCCCCCAAAATAAGATGGACGTGGACCTTTTTGGAACAAGTGTACAGAAGGGCCATGAAGGTGGTCAGAGACCTGGGGCCTCTCCTAAGGAGTCAAACTGAGAGCTGGGGCTTTTCATCCTGGAGGAGAGAAGGCTCCGGGGAAGCCTTTCAGCAGCCTTCCAGTACAAAAGGGGCCCTCAAGCTGGAGAGGCACTTTCTGCCAGGCTTTCTTCTGCATGTAGTGAGTAATATGATAAGGAGGAATTGCCTTAAGCTGGAAGAGGGTAGCTTTACTTTACATATCCTCATTTTCCTTTGAGGGTGGAAAGGCACTGGAACAGGTTGCCCAGAGAAGCTGTAGATGCCCCACCCCTGGAAGTGTTCAAGGCCAGGCTGAAAGCATCTCTGATCAACTTGGTCTGGTGGAAGATGTCCCACATGATGACCACAGCAGGAGAGCTGGAACTAGATGATCCTTAAAGGTCCTTTCCAACCCAAACCGTTCTGTGATTTTATGCTCTATAAATCAAATGTTCCTTCCAAAAAGCTAATTAAAATTTTATCTACATATAAATACTTATAAAAACATTTTTACATCTTTAGTGTATACATATCCATGATTATATATGTTTACATGTCTTTCTATTTATATTGTGTTGACAATTACATGCCAAAATTAAATACATTAAGGATTTTTAGGTTTTATGTCAATGATTGCATACTCTAGAACGAAGACAGTTCTTTGGGGTTTTTTTGGGCCTCATTTATGTGTTGAAAAAGTGGAAGTGTTACCTTTAGACCAAGTTGCACCGAAAAGAAATGTTGAGCAATAATAAGGGTCCATCCATCAATGTAAAGATATTGTGAAAATTGTCAGGTTGTACAGAGCAGTTTTAGTATTTAAGTAGTAGACATATATTAGGAAATCATTATGTATATTCATGTAAGTAAAGGAAAACTTAGATCAGCCTCCTAATATAAATATATATTATGATAGTACCTCATTCAGGATTATGATTCTATAATACAACTGTATTGTATTTGCTGTACAAATGCACAGATACCAAGCCCAAAATTTATAATCTAATTATATGTGTATAAGGATTTACTTATCTAATAGTAGTTCATCATTAGGAAGTTCAGAAGTAATTTTATTTCAATAATAAATTTTATCAAAATAAAAAAAATGAAATCCTGACTGCTTAAGATTGTAATTAACCTCACTAGTTTAAACTGGGATAAAATATAAAAAACTTTTTAAAATGAGACTCTTATCTTCTTAATCTGACTAGCATTTTTTCTTTGTCCACACCTCTTTTAAATAAAAACTCTGCCTCAAGCTGGAAGCACCCATAAGATGACCAGTGTGACCTGAAACCCGGTACAGGCTCCCACTGTAACACAATTCAGAAGCAAACAAAACCAATAATTTTGCTATAGTTTCCCTATCTGAGGAAAAAAAAAAAAAAAACACAACAAAAAAAGAACCATTCCACTTTCACATCCTTTTTAATCAGAATAATCTTGATGTAAACAAATATATGATTTCACAGACATACTAAAAATTTGTATTATTTGACAAGAAACAAATACAGCATTATCTTGTAATTTGATTTAGGAAATTAGCTTTGTATAGGTCATATTTAAATCTAGGAGATATACCGTGTTTGCCAAAAACTTGGACAGTTAAAGAGAATTCTTGATGTTAAGTGATGATGGGAATTATTATTACCTTATGGAGATGAAATAAAGTAAAAGGAAAAAATTGGGCTATATTAAAATTTGATAGAAGATAAAGGAATTTGTATATATTCATAGGTAAGCCCAGAGGCAGCCATGGAGTTTATATATATTTTCATGCATACATAAGAAAGTTTTACACTAGACTATAATAATATAACTTTCTACAGAATGTCACTTCTTGTGTATAAAATTTTCACCCTAACCTTAGGCAAGGCTAAGCAGTGCATAGCCATTCCATAAAAAAAAATAATACAGAGATGAGGCAAACCATGGGAAAAGAGGAAAAAACAAAATTCCAGTCAGAAATTATAAGAGCTATGTAGACAAAAATCTAAAGAGCAGCTTTTAAGAGATTACTAAAAAAAAGATAAAGCCTTTGGAAAGGCTACAGGCAGAAGAGTTGATAAAGACATTTCTTTGCTATGCCGGAACATACTTGTGTTAGTCAATATAAACTTATTTGTGTGTAGTCAGTATCTATTACATTTTTTACACCCGTAGCTAAAATGACCTTAACTTTATTTCCTTTTCAAATCATTCTTTCCTCCCACTACAGATTTCAATAGACAATATCACCTTTTCTCTTAACAAAGGATCTCCAGTTCCCTACAGATTTGAGAAGTTTTTCACTACATTTGTTCTGAATTTCAAATCTGTCGTAGACATAAATCAAGATTGTGCTCAGCATTTCAGACATGTCTCACCAGCAAAAGAAGATTGAAAATTCAGAGAGGATTTTGACCTATGAAAGATATTTTTCATGCTCACTTAAACACAACTTTTTGCTGGAGTTTAAACTTTTTTAAATGGAACCTGGTATAGAACACCAATTATGAATTAATGGACATACTGGCAATTCTGCAGTTGTTAACACAGACAATGAACTTGATTCACCATGGGTAATGTATGTATTTACTATACAGAGTCACAGTAGTACTGATGAATGTTTGCTGGCACGATACATCATATTATGTCATATAATATTATGGGAAACCTCTTGCCATGTAAAATTACTCACAGCATGAACTAAGATTGTGGAAATAAATTTAATATTGTCAGGTCACAGGTTTGAGTGCTTGACAGGTCTGCCAAGGCTTTTCAATGGGCAAACAGAAATACACATTGTGTTGGTGCAGCAGATAAAACAATGTCTCAGCCATTACAGGTGCAGGTCTAATATTATGAGCATGATTATAGTTAGGAATTAGTCTCAGAAAGTGACTCTTATATCATCTTTATTTATCATTATTTACTATCAAATAGGAATTGAAATATATATTGTTTGTTTGCTCTTCTGCTCACTAGAGTGTATGTCATAAATTGACATTTTACATATATAATATATATATATCATAAGGTAATGTTTAACATAAAACCATGAATATTAGTGATGCTACCTATCTTCTTCATAAATATTTTTTCTGAGGCTTCCACTGTTCAAGGAGGAGGAAGAAGGAACTCTTAGGACTTTACAGATGCAGATTATTGGGCCTACAAGTTGAATGCATGTGGGTTAAACAGTCAGGCATTGATACATGACTAGAAACAATATGCAATTCACTGAGCTAGGAACAGGACAAATCCTAGCAAAGCTATTTCAAAATACAGAAGATCAATGCAAAAGTTCTTGAGTAGGACTACTGGTACAGCTAAACCAAATCCATTCATATTTCCGAACAAGTTAAGATTTTAAAACTGGTGGTTTTAAGGTAAATTTTCTGGTGAAATGGTTAAAGATTCACAGAATCACAGAATATGCTGAATTGGAAGGGACCTATCAGGATTATCAAGTCCAGCTCCTGCCTGCACAGGAGAACCCAAGAGTCACACCATGTGCCTGACAGCATTGTCCAAACACTTCATGAGCTCTGTCAGGTTTGGTGCTGTGACCGCTTCCCTGGGGAGCCTAATCTAGCACCCAACAACATTCTGCATGAAAAACCTTCTTCTGAAATGCAGCCTAAACCTCCTCTGACTCAGTTTCATGCCATTTCTTTGAATCCTTTCACTGGTCACGAGAGTGAAGAGATCAGTACTGGTCCCTCTGCTTCTCTTCGTGAAGATGTTGAAGACTGCGATGAGGTCTCCCCTCACTCTCCTCTTCTCCAGGCTGAACTAACCAAGGACTGAACAAACCAAGTGGCCCTGATCAGTTGGAGTTTGGTACTTATCACTCGTACTAAGCAATGTACTGATTGCTCAGAACTTCTGACATTTAGATTTATGAACGAATTATGGTCCTATTAAAAAAAAAAATCTGGCTATGGGGGATTTTTTTAAAGGGCAATTTAAATAGTTTATATGAAACTATTCAGGTGAGAACTATGTCTTGATGACAGTAATCACAGACAATGTTAGTAGTACAAAGACTAAATAGCAACTCTTCATTGTGATCAGGAGAAATCCTACAATATTTCTGTCTTGAAAGTTTTTTTCATATAAGGTGGTGAAAGTGATGCATAGAATTTTCAGTTGGATCAAAATTAATATCAAAATCTTTGAAGAGTTGTGGAAGTTCAATTTCTAGAACCTTTGAGGTGTATTGAGTTTCCATGGCAGAGTCTTGGCAGGGAGGCCTCTGTGAGGGGAGGCCAGGGCTGTCCCATGTGGGAAACAGCTGGTTCCAGACAGTCCCAATGAATCCACCCCAGGGCACAGCTGAGCCTGTCAGAAAGGCTGGTGGTGCCTCTGAGAAAACGTATTTTAGAAAGGGAAATATACTGGACAAGCAAAAGAGGAAGAAAAACAAACAAACAAACAAACAAACAAACAAACACCCCTGAAACTGTTTGAAAAAACAGCATGATCACCCAGGTCAGAGAAGGATGAGGGCAAAAGAGATGTGCTTCAGGAGCTGGAGCAGAGATTCACCTGCAGGCCATTAACAAGACCACAGTGGAGAAGGCATTTCCCTGCAGTTTGTGGAGAGTACCACACCAGAGTGGGTATCCACACTGCAGCCTGTGGACAACCCACAGTAGAGCAGACTTTTTCCTGAAGGACTGCAACCTGGTGGAGAGGACTCCCACTGCAGTGGTTCATGCAGGGCTGCAGCCTGGGGAGAGGGGGAAGAGCAGGAGGAAGGAAAAGCAGAGAGGAACTGTTATGGACAGGTTGTAATACCTCCTTCCCCACACCCTGTGATGCTCTGGGTATGTGGTCAAGAGCATATGATGAGGAGGAAGAGGTGCTGGAATGAAGGATTGGAATTGAGCTTGGGAAAAAGGGGTAGGGGAAATTTTAATTTTCATCTTTTTCTTTTGTTACTCACTGTCCAAATCTGCTTTAATTAGCAACAAATTAAGTTAATTTTCTTCATGTCAGATCTATTTCACCTGTGATGTTGATAACTGATTTCCCTGCCTTTATCTTTCCCCATTAGATTTTTCTGCATTTTAATTTCTCACCCTTTCCTGTTGAGGAAAGAGAGTGGCAGAGCAGCTGGGTGGGCAGCTGGTTGCTTGCCAAGATTGAGTCAACACATAAGCTGATATATGACTATATAATCATAGTCATAGGTATATATGGTTTATATAGTAAAAATGTTTAAAAGATGGAAGTAAAGACTATTTTTTAGAACAGTTGTAGTTGTCCTAACTGAAAAGGCTGTTTCATCATGTCCAAGAAATTATGGCTGATCTTTAACTTAGGAAATAGCTCCACTTGCTTATTCAACCTGTGTTTGCCAAGGCATGAAGACACAATATATTTAACTATTCCTTAGAGCTCTGTCAGCATGGAGTCCTTACTGGATAGAACTCCAATGTATACCAGAAGTCATACAGGTTTCTTGGTCTATCTGTTTGAATCTCTGTTTTGTCTGAAAATCATTCAAACAGGTCCTGTTTCACAAGTAGTGATAAAAAACCCCCAGTCATACCAAGTATGGGAAATTTGATGTTTTTTTTCAGTTAGAGGGAAAGTTTTCAGGGAAGTTCAAGTAGCCTATAGTTGACAATTTCCTAATTTAAAATCTTTCCTGAGATTAAAAACTAACTGTATGTAATTATTATATTATCTTCAAGACTGTTGTTTTGGGGTTTTTTAAATACTACTGGAAGAAACTGAATAAATTATAGAAAGAGGCAAAAAGTCACCAAATGGTTAACAAATATGTATAGAAAAAAATGTAACAAATAATAAAATGTATTTTCAAATCAAATAAATACATTTTTATTTTTCAGAAATTTTTCATTCATGATTTATTGTTCACACAATTTTTTAAACATCTTGTGTTGATGTTTGAAAAAGATCTTGGGCTATTTTTAGGTCTTGGTAAGCTCTTGCTAAGAGATCAGAGCCATGTTGTAAGACAATGAGAGCAAACTTAATTGTTCCAGAACCAGGGAAATTAAGTTTATCACTGTAAACAGTGTTAGTGATATTTCATCTAACTTCATTTTTTTTTTCCTGGGGGTTAAGTTTAGCTATAATTTAATTGTTAGAAATAGTCGCTTATTTATAATTAACATGGAAAATCCTGACCTTATTTTGAGAATTTTTATATGATATAAAATCAGAAGAGATTTAATTAGACTACAATATTTATTTTGGTTTGATAAGTCAGTGATTTCTCTAAATGTAACATATGTAAACTATACTAATTTAATCATGTAGTAGAAATACAAAAATGTGTTGTTACTGATTAAATGATTACTGCAATATCTTGCAGACTCAGCTCCGGGAAAAATTATGGGAGCAATTACAGGAAAAGCACTTGATTGCAGTAAATAGTGAGGGAAAAAAAAGGAAAAATCATAAAGCAGGAGCTGGAAAAAGTTGTAAAGCAAAAAGTAAATTTATCACTGTTTTAGGATGATTTCAGTGTGATTAAAAACCACACATACTTTTGAGGAGCACAATTGCCTGCAAAAACTTAACTTGTCAAAATATTTGTTGATTTTAGTAATGTAACCTCCATAGATTTCCCGTTGCACTACTCCTGGCATTAGTGAGTCTGAAAAGCCATCCTATCCTTCATGGATTTTTTTTTCTTTGACTATTTTTCTAAATATTTACTTTTGTACAGCTGGAAAATAAATGCAAACATTGCAATTTTTGCAACTTTACCGTTCATTTAATCCCACAACAAACTGTTTTTTAAGGAACCCTATTGGGGGTTTTTCTTCTGAATATTGAGTGTCTCTTAAATGAATAACAGGAAAACACTGAAATGAGCATATTGTATCTATTAGAATTATATTTTTCAAAGCAATTAAGAGAGAGTTTACAAGGGAATAACAAGAGAAGAGATATCTAGGAAAGAAAAAAGTACTACAAGAAGCTTTTTCATTTAAGAAAATACAAATATAAGTAAACTATATATGAGATGTAAGATAATGTTTCAGGGAAGGATGTGAAAAATATTTGATAGAAATCATCTGATTTTAAAGGAGAAGAAAAATTATTATTTTGCATTAGGTTGTTAGATTTCAGTTGCAAAATCTTAATGTGAAGAAACCAATTTGAAATGAAGAAGTCAAACAATCTCTTCTTTAAGTTGCATTTTGAAAAGAAAACACCAAAACCCCATACTTCATATGCATTTATATTAAATTAAAAATTCAGCAAATCATTTAAGCACATAATTAGTTATAGGCAAGTGGTTAAGTATATTGACTTCAAGTTAAGTTCATGCTTAATTGCTTTGCTGAATCTGACTCTCCAAGATGTTTAATAAGTGTTGGATTTTTTAGAAAACAGGATAAAATCATCACAGCTTTGGAATTCCCTTGGATTTAGTTACCTAAATACCTAGTCTTATTATGAATTTCAGTACATGCCTCATAGTCTTTGACGTGTTTATCTGCTCAACTAGCCTTTTATTTTACATGTAGGAAATTAAGACTATCAGTATGCCTACACTGATACCTCAGTCAGATTGGAGGTAGATGCAACCTGGCTGATGGAAGTGCAAAGTCAGTGATGCCACTAATGAAGAGTATAGGATCTCAGACAGGCTCATATAAAGTTGTTCAGAAAACACATTTTCTTTTAGAAATGTAATCATTTAGAAGATAAAATTTTTATACATATGTATTTATAGCTATACTGTACATGCACATATGTACATACAATGTATATATGTACATCTATACATACAATCAAATATTTATATATATATTCTTGTATACACAGACATTCAAACTTGAAAATTAGTAAAATATATACAATGTAGTGTTTCTGAGGTCAAAGAACTGTACAATCAAGTGATTTGTTAAAGACTGGTGTGGTTAAAGCACATGATAATATCACATACATATTGAAGGACCAATACAGTAACACCCTGGGGTTTTTCTTTCTGTAATAGCCCTTCTTTCTATAATAAGATGAAATGTAGACAGATTTTTTTAAGTCATCATTTATTTATGAGATAGCTTAAGTCTAATGCAAAACTACTTAAGAAACCCAAATGTCTCATCTGAATTTCCAAATGAGTAGCAAGTATTATTAGAACATTAGTCTTCCAAATGTAGATGTAACTGGCAAAAGAAAAGGAAACCAAAATCTCAGAAAATCTATGTATATCCTTTCTGTTTCTCTGAACAAGGAAACTGTCTGGTTTAAACTTGCAACTTCTTCCTCTGTTTGTATATGCCTCTATTTTGGACCATAGGAAACTTCTGAAAAAAAAATTAGCTCCACAGCATTAGCTAATTAATCTTAACAGTTGCCATGTAAAGTACATCAGTTGTATTACTGCCCATTTCCCAGATGAGAAATAAACAGAATTTTTTAAGGTAATGCAGTGAGGCAATGGCAAAGGAGGGGGAAATACTCATGTTTTATGCTCAAAGTTCAGACAGTCTCTGCAGTAACCTGGTCTATTTTAGACATCAGTGTGATATCAATGTCCATAATGCTATGTAGTCTCAGTCTGGAGTGAGCTATCACACGAGTAAAGGAATGTTGTAGAGAAAGGGTATGGAAACTCAGGCAGTCTACACCCCTTTCCACACATATTGCTGTCTTCTCAACCTGTGTTTCAAGAAGAAACCCTAAATGCAGCATGACCAATCAAATTTCAAATGTCTCGAGATACTGTAAATTCCAACCATTGTCTTCTTATCTTTCCTCTACTCTTTATAAGAGACAATTTCTGTTGGCTTCTCATATGTTTTGGCTGCTTCTTTAGAGTCATTTTGGAACTGCACTGACTGCTAGATTCACTTTGCAATAAAATTTGGTTTTGATATCTTAAAAATCTGGTGATGGTGCCCCACAGCCAGTACATCTTACAGATTGCCAGGACAGTCTTTGTGGCATACTCTACTCTTCAAAACACACAGCTGAGCCTAAGGCATAGTCTACGGCTAATGAATAGGTGGGACTCCTCTTTCTATAGAAGTATGAGAAGTTCTTGGAGGAACAGCTGGTTGAAGACTAAGTTCCCAAGGAGTCTTTAAAGCTAAAGTCAAATGTCACCATCCATTCACACTAGCAGGTCCAAGAGGCAGAGTAACCAACCACTGGCATTGGAGACAGGTAGTGCTGGAGAACACTGAAGGCATTGCAATGAGGGGTAGTTCAATAGAAGTGAATAATGATCAGTTTATAGGAAAAAAAAGAGACTTCTGAAAAACCTTGTCCAACTGCCTCCTCAAAGTAGAGTTAACTACAAATTTAGATTATGCTGTCTTCATCATTCATCCTGGTGAAGGGGTTGGTTCTGGTTGGGCAGTGTCCATGGTTTGTCCTTTTTACTTACAATCTGTGAAGTGTGACTCTTCTGCCATGTTGATGGAAGGAATGAGTTTATAGATATGTAGCCAGTATTTCAGGATCTATAGAAGGGTAAACTTTATTCTTGGAAAGTGATGTGGCAAGGGCCTGATCTCACTGGAACATGGTGAGCAGCTGGGTGAACAGGTTTTTCTTGTTAAGGGAGAAAAATAAATAATTGCTGTTGCCCCATCTTCAACTAGAACAGAAGTTTATGGGGAAGCAGCAAATGGATATGGAGGAAGAGCTGACGGTGGATGCCTGCTATACAGTAATTGGTATGGTTAAATTATAATTTACCATATATGAGGTGTTCATGGAAAATGTGGTTTTTGGAGTCAGGACGTGCAGAACTAGCCAACCTCATCTCCTTTTCTAAAGGCCACAAAATATGGCATGGTATATGGAAAGGGAAAGATGTGTTTCTCATTTCCGTACTCTTTAACTGGTAATATTTTGCTGTCTATAAATATTATCCCTACTCTTTTCTTGGCTGAGAGAATGTGTAGACAGGTAAGATGGAATGAGGATGTATACAGAATTATGATAACCCTGTCAAAATATTGACTGGTGCGTGCCTTTGAGCTGGCATGTAGACCTCTGGATAAATTACTGAGAAGCATACTGGCTCCAGCTAAAGCCAAAAGCTGAAGTACTTTAAAATGCAAAGGAGTAGATGTTAGATAGAGGCAAAGAAATTTAACTAATTGAACACGCCTATTTTGGAAGAAATGTTCACCTCAGTTTGAATGTGGTAGGTATAAATCATGGCTTCCCAATATTAACCAGTGCAAACACCTTTTGCTGTTAGCCTGTTTAGTTTTCATAGCTCTACAAAGTTTAGGAGCTGGTGCATTCTTTGTGTATGATATCTTGGTTTCTTTGACAGCTCCAGTTTCCAGACTAAATTACCTGTCTTGTTAAAGAGTTTTGTTTAAAGAATTCCTATAACAAAAGGTGTTAGTAACCAGAGCCAAATTCAAAATTCAATGGAATCATGGAATAATTTAGGTTGGGACATATGACCCTGTTCTTAAAGAAGTTCTAACTACAGCAGGTTACACACATCTGTGTTCAGTCAAGTCTCAGACACCTCTGAGGATGGACATGCTGCAAACTCTAATGGCAATCAGTTTCAGGACTTGAAAAACTTAATGGTAAAAAGTGTTTTTTCCCTATCTCTAGTTGTTGCTTCCCATGTTCCAGCTTGTGTCCATTGCCTCACATCCTGTAGCTGCACACTTCTAGCAGGAGTCTGGCTTCACTCATTCAGGTAGTTGCAAACAGAGGCAAGGACACCCTTGTGACTTCTCTTGTCAAAGCAAAACAAACCTCATTTCCTCAGCCTGTCCTCATCCATCATGTCTTCCAGGTCCTTGGCCACCTTGCTCACCCACTACTTGACTCACTTGAGTATGCTAATGTCTTTTTGGAAACAGGGAGCTAAGCCAGACACAGCACTTCAAATGCACTCTCAGAAGTGCCAAACAAGGGTGGAAGGATGATGCCCCTGAAACTGCTGACAGCATTCTTAGTAATAGAGCTCAGAATGCAGTTGACCTTGTTGCTGAATCACATTCAACTTGAGGTCCAAAAGCTTTTCAAAGCTCTTGTCTTCAGCCAGCTTGTTGCCACCAGTCTTTACTGTTGCATGAGGTTACTCCTCCCCTGGCACAGGACTTGGCACTTGCTTCTGTTGAACTTCATGAGGTTCCTGTTAATGCATTTCTCCAGCCTGACCAGGCCCTTCTGTACAGCAGTACTCCAGTGTGTCAACCACTTCTCCCAATTTGGTACCATGAAAAAATTTGATGAGACTGTATTGTGTCCCACCATCCAGGCCATTAATGCAGACAGATGCTGAACAGTCCAGGTACTGAAGGAAGGCACTTGCTGCTTGACAACCAGATAAACTTTGCACCACTTGTCACAGCTCTTTTGGCTTAGCAGTCCAATCCATTTTTTGTCTACCTCATTATCCATTTATCCAGCATGTATGTCACCAGTTTCATGATAATGAGACTGTAATAATGTGTAAAAGGCCTTGTTAAAGTCAAGGCATATACCACCCACTGACCCTCCCTTTGTCCACTGCACCACTACTCATCTCATCTCATCATAGAAAGTTGGTGTGGTGTGGTTTGTGCATGCTAAATCTGTTGATTGTTCCCAAATAATTTTTTGTCCTTCATGCCTCTGAAAATGATTTCCAAGAGGATTTATTCTATCACCTACCCAGTCACTGAGGTGAGGCAGACCAGTTCATAGTCCCCTGGATCTTTCTCTTGCCATTTTGCATGATAAGACTGACATTTGGTTTTTTTTGGTTTTTTTTCCCAGTCATTGGAAACCTCCTCTAAAATTCATGACCTTTGGAAGAGGTTAGACAACAGCCTTGCAATGATATCAGCAAGCTCCATCAACAGTCTCAGATGCATCCCATCTGTTCACAGATATATGTGTATGACTAATTGGCTAATCCTGTCTTTGGGTAATATAGATGATATTTCACCCTCTTCTCTCTCTTGAAAAGGGAAAAAGATAAAGTAGACATTATTACAAAACAGTGTAGCACACACTCAGGTATAATGTTAATTATAGATTTTCCATCTCTTTGCCCAGTTAGGTCCAAATGCCACTGAAACAAATCTGACAACTTCTATCAGTAGTCTGTTTTAAAGGCTTTTGAAAATAGATAAAAAGCAGCTATTAAGACTTCAATATATAAGTTCTGTGAAACTCAAGGGCAGCGAAGAGATCTGTCGGTGAATGTATACAACTTAGAAAAGATAGAGTCCTTGGTAAAAAGAGCTGAAGAATCTAGGAAACTCACACATGCTGATAACCGCCCCCTATGTGATTAACAGCTATCCCATGCTATCTTATTTTCCCATAAATAAGAAATTCTTCTGACTGGAATTAAGGAATAAAGAAAACCAATGAAACTTAGAGGGCAAGTTTGTGCTGGAAAGGGTGACTATATTAAAAGAAAAATGAGATTTGGATAAATTAATATGTGCTCAGTCAAAAAAACACTGTTAAAGAACGTCTTTTAAGCAAAATACATTTTACATGACCCCCTTTTCTTGTTAATAGCATTCCATATTTTCATGACTACAGTTCTCCTCTGTCAAATTTGTACTTTAAACTTGCTAGGTCCTCTTTCTTAGTTCATGTCCTAATTTACAATCATCATTGGGTTTTATTCATCCCTTACTTTGAAAGGCAAATTATGTTAGCTCTGTATAGCACTTTAGTTTAGAAATGAGAAAAAATTGATTGCTATTAAATATACCATAATTTTTCTCCAGAAGAATGATTCAGCATTCACCTTAAAGATGCAACTTTGAACTTTTCTTTCACAAAGACAGAACAGCTCAGTAAAGGAACATAACATTCAATACAATAAGAAAATAATACAAAAGGGACAAACTATAACATAAAAACACAAAGTAAGATTACAGATCAAACCCCTGTAACATAGCATAAGAAACGTTAATCAATTAACTCACTTGTGTCAGAAGTTTAGGATGGGTTATTCAGGAATTTCATGGATTTTAGTTTCTTTTTTTTGAATTTAATATAAGTTATCAGAAGTAGTCAAATGAAGCCATGTGTTAACTTTCCAAATGTTTAGTATAACCATGAGAAAAGCTTTTTTTAAGAGTGTCTCTCATCTTTCTGATACAGATCTAAAATAGAAAATAAATTTTGGAAAAGTATTAAAAATTTTAGGACATTTGCAGTTTTTCAGGTACTGTTGTGGTTCAGAAAATAAGCAAGTGTAAGTAAAGGAAGATTTGTTATATTTAAAATACTACAGCTTTATAAATATATGCATATTTTATACAAATACCCAGAAGACATTTTTAAATCTACATCCAGTTGTGTGTAAAATAAAAATTATTTGCTCATAATCATGTGATAAAAAATGCTCAGAAAAAAACCCTACATATATTCTATATTATATGTTTTTATTATAATTTTCATGTTATGATCTAGTATTTATTTCACTAAACTAATTAGCATTAGGATTCCAACTAACTCAAGAGTACTACTGTGTTTAAATAAAAAACCAAAACCAAACCAAACCAAAACAAAAGACAAAACAAAATAAAAAAGACAACATAACTGAGAATAATCCTTTGGTGAGCACATACTCAAACTGAAGTTATGCCAATATTATGAGCTTTTGTTCTTTAATTTTGGTAGGCAGAACTGTAGTGCTTACTCTACAGTAAGCAGATGCAGAGGCAAGCCCACATCCCATAACTACAAATGATGAATTTGATATAGTCCTGTTTGCCCTTCCTTTCATTGCTTTTTCTTCTGAACCATCACAGATAATCTTTTATTCTGTCCTTAATTTTCTGATGACACTCCATAACTAGGTTTATGAATCTTTGATTCATGCAATCCTTCATCTTTCTAATGTGGCTTGGGTAACCACCATTTTTTACTGGTGGTAAAAGTTTTTTTTACCATTTTCATAAGCTTACAAATCATGCCCAGATCTTTAATTATTTTGTGATTAACACTGAAAATTATTTGGTTCTAATAAAATCTTTTTGGTAAATAAAATTCCCAATTTTAAAATACAACAAATCAATATCATTTAGCATTTCATCAGTGCTGAAACATCTTGGCAAGCGTCATCCATCCTCATATTGTTGTGACTCTTTAATCCAATGGAAAGCTCAAAAGTTGTGAAACTAAATGAGGAAGCAAACAACAGGAAAAATAAGGAAGAGATAATAAAGTGTCCATTATTTTTTCATTTGACCAAAATGTCTACTTAAGATCAAGAAAAAAGCTGTCTAATTTCCATTAAATACTTTGTCCCTTCACAGAAACACAAATACCTTCCTCCGGTGTTGATAACTACAGATAGTGTCCCAAATTTAGAAGTTAATTTAGAGAGGAATCCCACCAGCATGAATTAAAAAAATTCTAAAAGTATTTAAATTATTTATATTATTCAGACACCGAGGCCTTTTCCCTTCAGTTATTTATCCTGAATGCCTCTCTCCTTCAGAAGTCTTCCACATTCACCATTGGTCTTCAGTGTCCATTTTAAATAACAAACTGGGAACTGTCAAAGTCCAAATGTTTGTCTAAAAATAGTTTCTCTTTTCATAGTTGTGATTAAATCTGCAGCAAAGAATTTTTGCAATTCCCTTAAGCAATCCTTGTACAACAACAAAGACATAACTTGCATGAACTTCAGCAAATCTTTCAATTCTGCCTCTCACAATATCTGAGTTACGTCGTTGTGGTAAGGATAGATGTACAGCAAGATAAAAGTATAAAGCTGGCTGAATTTTTGGGTTATAGGGTAGTGGTTAGTGAGTCCTCCTCCAACTGCAGGCCAGTAAAGAGTTTAGTACCATGGGATTCTGTACTGAGATCTTCCCTCCTTTAAATGTTAATCAACAGCAGAGTTTTGGGGTGCAATAACTGGAAGGAGGTTTTTAAGATGGAGTCAGGCTTTTTGCAATAGTGGATGGTGAGAGCAATAAAGACAACAGACATTACTTGGAACAAGGAAGCTTTAGAATGGAGAACCTGGATCAGGAGATCAAGTGCTGGAAGTGGTTATATTAGGCTGAGCAAAGCCCTGCACAACTCACTGATGTTGTAACTGAGGCTGTTTTGAGCAGCTGATTGGACCAGAGACCTTCTGAGGTCCCTTCCAAGTTGAATTTTCCTATAATACTATAGTTCAATTATTCTATGTGATTAAATTTTTTTAAAGATATGGTCTTGTAGTTGTCAGATACACTAGCAGGAGTTCACATTTGTCAGCACATATTGCAGCTCTTTTCTGTGCATAAGATAACAGAAACAACCATAGCACCATGTGGTTTCCATTATAAAGTGCTGACTTTTTAATAGAGCAAAACAAGGATGACTTGTACAGTACAGCTTCCTGTCACTTATAGAAGAATTCCCTGTACAGGAGACTGTTCTCAGGTACTGGCTGTTTGTAAATGTAAAACACAGTTACTTGAGTGTCTGTCTAAATTAAGCCCATATGCTGAGATATCAGCTCTCCAATGTCCAGAATATATGGCTACCTACTGACATTCCCAACACTGACAGACATTCCACATGTAATGTAATTAAATTTAGATGTCTAGCCTTAAAGAAAGAAAGTTTGTTCATGGGCTGCAACCAAGTTGAAGATGGTACAGTACTACTTAATCAACTGTGTGATATGAGGATCCCAAAACAGCTCACCATACCTGGACTTTCTTGGTAT
The DNA here is from genome assembly GCA_013398275.1 of Promerops cafer. NCBI lineage: Eukaryota > Metazoa > Chordata > Aves > Passeriformes > Nectariniidae > Promerops > Promerops cafer. Next base: position 301,794 of record VZSE01005694.1, read on the forward strand.
ATAGAAACTACTGTTCTGCAAGTAGGTGATAGATACAATAAATACAGTTTGATTATACAAGAAACCAATATCTACATCATAAATTTTCCTGATAACTATTTTTCTGCCAGTCATACATAATCCTGGATAGCAAGCAAGAAAACTAACAAAAAGATACAAGAAAGCTGACTTCATCTTATGAAAGCTTGTCTCTATACAAATGTTCTCTGAATGCACAAGTTTTCAGGGAACATGCACACACACACAAAAAAAAAAAAAAAAAAACAAAAAACAAAACTCAATAAAAATCATCGAGTCAATTTTGTCCTTACACAGCTCCCTTAGATGTTTAGCCAGAAATATTTATATTACTACAAAATGAGGCTATAATTGTGCCTATTATCAGAAAACCCAAATTGCCAAGAGTCTACAAGAATTACCAAGTCCAGTTCTGAATGTAATCATATAATACAGGCAAAAAAATCCTCTAGTGCAAACGGCTGCATATGCCACTGTGTGGAAAGATTCATATTCTCAACAAAGAAAGGAATTCTGATAGCTTGGATGATGTGGCATAGCAATTAGGAAAAAACCCCACACTTGCCCAATCAGCCTCTGTTACTTTTCAAGTTATGTTTATTTCAGAGGAATTATGGTTGTACTATAAGTGATATGACATATTTTTCTTGAAATGAGGGAACCCTACTATTGGACTGCATATAATGCACAACTACTATGATGTAAGCTACTGAGAAACTTCTTCTGACTCATGTACGATGCTCAAAACTCCAGAGTATAAATGCTGCAGATTTGACATTTTCAAAGTAGTCTTATGAAAAGCCAGATATCCAGTGGTTTTGCTTCTTTAATTTTTTTCCTCAAAAGAAATATCAATCTTTTCATTACCCATCTCTAAAAGTCATAAAGTGTCATAAAAATAATGTAATATATTCATTGATAGAAGTCTTTTGAGAATTTTTTTAAACAACTTCTACATGTATTTGTTACTATACATACCATGTAGCCTACAGAAGAGCAACTTGCTTATCCTACCTCTTCTAGCTAGAGCTTAAAACACAAAGACATGATGGAAACAAATAATGAACCATAGTGATACAGCTATTACTTTTCTCCTTATTTTTACTTACCTAGCTAAAGAATAATAGGAAATTGAGAATGGAATCATTCAAGTTGCATTGAGGAAACAGCCTGAGAAAATATCCTTGCCAGGATATTAATTGTTATGACAAAAGGAAGATCTGCCCATCCAACAGCAGGCACCTACTCAAGTGCACAACCCCAGACATTTTTAGCTTCTGTTTGACTTAAGTTTGTACAGATTTTTGACATTTGTCTCCCTAGCACCATCTGGTGTCTACCAACTTATAACTTATGAGAATGCACCAAACACAAAATTAATTCAGCTCATGGTCTCATGGGACAGAAAAATTTACAGCAGGCATCTTCACAAAGGCTCAGAAAAATATTAGGCAGGCCAGAATGAGCATATATTACGTTTATGATTTTCACCAGCCTGAGCTGCTGAAACATTGAACAGACACATATTTGCCCATGTCTCATGTATTTCCTCTGGTGGAATATGAAGGATGATAGCAGCATGCATGTTCCTGTTAGCTGGATTTTACATATGAAATATTTCCTTTTTCAATTTAAATTTTACTTAGAAGATACGCTAACTACATTTCAGCTAAATGGTGCTTTATGCACATTCAGCCTACCTGGCATATGAAAAAAAATCACATAATATACACTTTTCAATACAAACACATAGAAAAGATATTCAGAATAGCCTTAAAAATTGGAATACTATTTTTTTTGTACAATACATAGTTGTCGACAGCAATATCAGGGCACAGCTGTGCAGAAAATGATTCAACCTCCATATGCTGCCACTGTGTATACTATACTGTAATTCATAAATATGAAGAGTGAAACTATCATTATTCAATGTCCCTGAAGAAAATGAGAACCTATGTTTTTTTAGTATTCATCCATTTTGCAGAATGATTAAATTTAATTTTAACGTATGCATTACTTTGTCTTAGGGAAAAAAAAGCAACCTTGAAATGGTAAAATAATCAAATACTGAATCAATATGCAATAAACTGTTCTGATATCACTTTCAATTTGTTTTAGTACAATTAGAATAATATATTTTCTAAATACTTTTAGAGCTGTGCACCTGTTATATCTTACTATTATTACAGAATATATCACTATTTGATAGTTTCATCAAAAAATCCTAGATGGTAGTCTATCTGAATTATGTTAAATAAAATATGGCCACTGTCTTAATTAGTCTGCAAGATTAAAATCAAATGGATCTGGGATAAAAACTGAAGTCTAAACATGCCGTATATATCATGTGTACAACAGGGCACATAGAAGTCAAAAGGTCATTATTTTTTCTGAAAA
>VZSE01005694.1:306708-397587 GCA_013398275.1 Promerops cafer
ATACTTCCTACAGTAGTTAAACTTTAAAAAATTTTCCTCTTTTACTATGACTTCACCAGCAAAAAAATATTATATTCAAAATGTTCTCTTTGCCTTTTCCTTTTTTAAAAGTAGTTTTTCCCAATATGAAGGAGCAGTTAATTATTAAAAGGAGCAGATTAAAAGTTAAACAATTACTTATTGTGAACTTCTCTTATGCTATGTTTATACAAACATCTAGATATGTTCTTGCTGTTGCTGGATATAGGTTTATCCAGACACAACATTCATATCTCTATACATATTACCTAGCATGTAAATATACAGGATTTAAAACTAAATAAAATCATATCTGTGAAGAAAAAGTACCAAGCATGTATGTGATGTTAATAAATTTTAGAGCAGTAACACATGTAGATTCACTGTGTCATATACACGTAAAGAAAAGCAAAGTACTGCATGCATTCTCATGTATCTGATTCGGGGGGGGGTAAAAGCATAGCTGCTTCAAAGCAATGTTCCCTGTACTCTCTGTACTCTCCTGCTGACATATTCAATCCTGGCCCTAGTTTCCTGAAGTTAGACTAAGTGCAGCTACACATTTCACACACACCACTGATAAACTATCACGTGGCAGCAGCCTTCAGTCATAACAGCCTGAGGTCAGACTAGAACTGGTCTAACTCAAAGGTTAAAGGTTCTGTATTGTATAACCTGTGGTAGCCACCCAGTCACCACACTATAAATATTTAATATAATTACAGTTTGCTCCTCATAAACTTCATTCATTTGTAGGTACCACTAGTTTCCAATTTCTTGATGACAGAAATTGAAAATCAGCTGAAACGGAACTAAAAAGTCTTGTTTTCCTTGTCTTTAGATCACCTCAAATTGTTATCCACTCTAGTTTCAAAATGTACATACAGGTTTGCTCCTGTAAAATGAAAAAGAAGGTCTATTTCACATTCTGGACAATGTCAAATGTCTGTCTCTGTTTACTTTTTTTCCAGCAAATTCCCTGAAGTGGCAAATTGAATTATAGAGTAAATCTTCTGCGCTGTAAATAAGAACATGGTCCTGGTGGAGGAGGGAGAATTAAGAAGGTATTTTCACACATTAGTGATGACAACATATAATTGACTTGTTGCTCTGTTTTGTTATGCTACTCAGTGGTTATGCTGTCATCAATGACTTACTAAATTAACTCACTCTCTTTGCACGTATGTCCTCTTTGAATGCCTTAGGTAGAGGAAAAGTGGCTTACTCCACATTGGAAATATTTGACATACATATTGTCATCACTTAAGAAATATGGTGAAGCTAAACAAAAATGTGGGAAATGTGGTAGTTGTTTTGCATTAATGAATGCAACTTTTGGAAAATCCTTCATTCTTCACAGGGCTAAACCACAAAATTAAACATATATTTAATATTAATAGTGTACATTTTAAGTCTTCAGACTCCAGAAGTTTAACTCTTGGACCTCAGTTCACAGTAGAAGATTCTTTTGGAAAAAAACTTATATCAGTGTCCTTATGTATACACACACGTCTTGCAATTACTATGAAGTAACAGTAGCCAAAACATAACCTAAGTTCAAGATGAGCTCAAGATGAGTATGTACTTGAGGTAAATGTCAAAATACAACAGACAGGGAAAACAGGGTTAGATCAATTTAACAAAATCAAATAACTAAACAAGTTACAAGAAATTAATCCTGGTAAACAAGGATAAAGATGTTACTTTTTAGTAGTTTCAGTTCCTCAAGTGAAAGAGTATACACATATCCATAAATATGTCCTATCACTAGAGATCTGAGAAGATTTTCCACTGTAGTTCTTGCAGAATTAAACACTCAAGGCCTTCCTTCCTTGTTTAGTATGATTTGTCATTGCTTCAGTTTTACTTCAGCCACAGAAATAAAACTGTAGAAACACTGGAAGACGTTGAAGGAGAACTGAAATCAAACTACAACTGCAATTACAGGGTGTTATGCTATGTCAGCCACAGCAAAGTTGACAGATTACTTTTCCATCTTAACCAGAATGTCTCATCTCAGTGGAAATACATATACCAATATAATGACGGAATAAGGAATGTCCTCCCAAACAAGCCCATATCCTCATGCAAATGGAAGCACAACTAATGCCTTCTCTTCATGCTGGGAAGCAAGTAGATCTATCAAGATCACCAAAAAACACTATGGAGCAGAACTCCCACTGTCAGTTTGTTAATGAACTCTACACCAGCAGTGATTTTGTAAAGAGTAATTTAGTTAGCTATCATTGATTGTCTGTGACAATTTTGAATGTGAAATTAGAACATTTTGCCAGAAATGCAAAGGTAGGGCTCTAAAATATTGAAATGCCAAGTTCTCTTCTTCCTGAATCCAAAGCCCGCACGCAACAAAGATGTCCAAATAACCTTGCCATTCCACTACATGCACTCGGGACATCATTTTTCTGGGAAACCACAGTATTTCAAAGGAGCATTTCTTGTAAACATTGCGCTGATTTCATCATCACAGCTGAGAAATCCAACAGCGGGGAAAATAGAGATCTGCTACTAGGTGAGTAAGCACTGAGTGTAACCATACTTGGAGGCAACGAAAGCAAAGATGAGCATGAAATATTAGAGACTATTGGTCCTAAGAAGAATGGGGACTATTTTGCTGGGCTGGTTAGACAACAAATAAAACTGATTCTTCTGGGAACTAGGAAGGACACATCACAAAATTCATTCTACAAATCTCCATTCTCTATGACAGTACAGATTAAATTTTTGAATATTTACCAAGACAAAGATGTGTCAAGAGAATCTGTGCTTTCTTCAGGGACTGATACGCTTTCTGAAAAGAGAGATATTGGAAAAAATCCAATGATACAAAATCCATGTGTATACTTGGACTATTAATGATCCCATCAGAAATAAACACAGAAATAATAACACTGAGGTGATCTATGTAAAATATATGCCCCTGGAAATATCAAATCACAGACTGAACTTTTCAAAGGAGCTCAAGAATATTGCCATCCTTAACTTGACTAACAGATAAAAAGGCTCCTTTTGAAGTCCAGACCCGGTCAGCTCCTCTTCCTAAAATTAAACAAACAAGCAAACAGCAAACGTAACCAGCACAGTAAGTGCAGCACTGAAAAAGTGTTGTATCTTATAGGAGCCCATATTCCCCACTGTATATCCTTTTGTTTAGCAAGAAGAAGGAATTAACACATCATTTATACATTTTTCAAAAAGACAAGAGTTATATAAGGCTGTATTATAGAGCACATTTCCACCCATACCCTGATTACATGGGCAATGTGTAAGATCCTGTTACTGGAGGGATCCACACTATATACAGACACACACACACACACACACATGTGTGTATATATATATATATATATGCGTATGTATGAATGTATGTATGTATGTATCTGTATATATTTGCCACTAATTGTCTTTGATCCTGGCCAGTCAGAGAGAGAAACAGGATAAGGCATTTGGTGCTATTTGTGTTTGAGTGAGCACAGTGTTTTCTGCCTTCATTGATCTGTGTGGCCAGCCACTTCTGTATGTGTATGCACAGTGCATAGGTGTGCTCAGGTGCCTATTGCAAACATGTTCTCAGTATTGTTGCTGCCTAGGTCTGGGGACACCTGCTGCAGCAGCTTTCCTCCTATTGAGTGAATCATTGTATTCAAAATTTTGTTTTCTTACAAAAAACCCCAAACCAATAAAACCCAAGAGTTTTACAAAATACATAAATACATAAATCAATCAGAATAGACTCCTTCAAGAGATTATTAACTGTTGAAGTACATTTGAGAAGAGCTAATTAAAACCTCTGTAAATGACAATGATCACTTTTCTTAGAAATATAACAACAGTCAAATCAACACATCTGAGAGAAATAAAGGGTGGTCTGCTGTATAACTTTCTAAGAAAGCAAAAAAAAGACTAGGATGCCACAGTGAAGTAGATTCCATTCTATTCTCTCATCTTTTTTCAAGGATTCTGAAATAGTTACAAAAAGTAAAAGAAGTCTAATCTTTCTAAATCCCAAATCCACAAGGAGTGTTTCCAGAATCTTGGTGTTAAGGGATTATAGCTGCCATTGAGGCAATTTTGAGGCAATTTTGCCAAAGAATTTTAACATTTCAAAAGGAAAGGAAAAATCTGAAAGAAAAAGGAAAACTTTAGAATTATAGGCTCTTCTTCATCCTATTTACAAAATTAGCTGACTGAAACTGAGCCAGACCTCCATCATTCTCTTCTTCCTTCTGAAGCAAAGAGCCCAAAAGGAGTAAATTGAAAAGTCCAGGAACAGATGCAGTATTAAAGAGGTATGGGCATTTCTGATATCATTCTTCATATACATTCGTTTTGTCTGCAATATGTACTAGACATAACATTTATGATGAAAGGTTTTAAACGGTTGTAGGAGCATGGGTAAAAAAAAAAAAAAAAACAAACTGATAGAGGAGAAAGACTATATAAAAGCTAGGAATTATAGCTGCCATTTGCTTCTTGATAAGGATGCAGAAAATCAAAAATATTTATATACATATCATGACCTTGACTTACAATCTGTCAGGTCCATCGTGGAGCAAGTGAATTTGGTAATATCCTTTGCAGTCCTAATACCCTCAAAATTATTTGCTTTTTTTTTCTACTCATGGAAGGACAAGGATATGCCATTTTGTCCAGGTAGGAAGATGGGATATTGCTGAGAAATTTATATGAACATTGATCTGTGACTACACTTGTATTAAGACTGTCACCTAGAGCTTGGCAATGACCTTTCATCTCCATTGCAGAGATGGGGCCATTTTCTCCCCACAAATATATAGGGGACTTTTGTCCTGTGTACAGATCCCTATAGCCACTCTCTCTTTGCTTCCCCATCTATTATACAGGTACATAAGAGGAATAAAAAACAAAAGAAAAGTAAGGATAGAATAAAAGCTTCCTATTTCAAAACAATAATAGAAAAGTCTCACTTGAGTGACTGTATCACAAGATATTAATTCCTTTACCAGCATTTTCATATTTCATAGCCAAAAGACAAAGTTCTGCAACACTAGAAGAAAATCATGAATCAGTCTTTGAGATGCAGAAAATAATAATCCACAAGTTGTGCACCATTCAGACTCCTGTATTGTTACATGCAGTAATGTATCTTTCATTATGATACCTGGAGGATATTACATGTACATTTCATGTAACAATCAAATGTACAAAACAATCTAAAGGAGACAACTGAGAGGGGACTTCATCATGATCTAAAAGTATCTAATGTGGGGATGCCAAGAAAATGGAGCCAAACTCTGCTCAGTGATTCAAGCAATAGGACAAGAGGCAATGGCAGAAACTGAGGCACAGAAGTTTCACCAGTATATGAGGAAGAACTTCTTTACTGTTCAGGTGGTGGTCCATTGGAACAAATTGTCCAGAGAGAGTGTGGAGTCTCTCCCACTGGAGATATTCAAGAACCTTCTAGACACAAACTTGTGCCATGCGCTCTGGGGTGACCCTGCTTGAGCAGGGAGGCTGGACCAGATAACCCACTGTGGTCCTTTCCAACTTACCCATTCTGTGATTTTTGCATCACATTTTGAAAGGACTGTTTACTAGCCCTCTCCTTGGCTGCCACTACTCAGACCATACTAAAAAGAAAAAATAAAAAAAGAAAACAGAGGAAAAAACACCACTCAGCATGTGGCAGGATACTGAAGGAAAGAGCAATTCATGACACTAAATTCTCACTTATGAGGCAGAGAGTTTACTCAGATGGTATCTCTTATTTCTTCTTTTTACCTAATCTGTTGTATATCTTAAAATGGAAAATAATGTTTTGATGCCACTTAAATATTTCTCTCAGATTTGCCTGGGAGAAATAAAACAGTAGGTGTTCCTCATATATCCAAGAGGTGTTTACACTTCTTGTTAATACAGCAGCACATTTAGAAAGAACTTAAGTGATTGCTCTATTCCAAATGTAAAGTAGGGCATACTGTTGAAAGTGCTGCCATTGACAGTGGTAGCTGCTACCATGATTCAGTTAAGCCATTCCATTTCTGTCAATGTGTATCTAGAGCACATCTGGAAGACAAGAAATTGTTGCTCCAGATGCTTATGTGTAGCTGCAGCTCTCATATTGTAACACTGTAGAAATGTTCCAACTATTTAAAAAAAAAAAAAAAATGCACCCAAACACAGAATATTTTCATCAGCTATACAAAAACGTAAGTTTTGAAGTGACCAGCTGAAAATGAAAGTTAATGAATTTACACTTTTCACAATTTTCATTCTTTACAGCAATTGAAAATTTTGAGACATTATGCTTTAGGTTATACTACATACACACTGTAGGCAGACAAAACCAATCTAAGTTTAGAATCACCCTGAAGAGGTATGCACTCAGGTGAACTCCTTTTCCCTGTTTCCTCAGTGAAGCAGTTACCCAGAAGTTGATAACCTTGTGTGGTGCAGTCTATGCATACTACATGTACTGAAGACAAGTATTCATCAATTCAGTGATCTTAGGCTCTATGACTTTTATTTACTAAAACTATATTTTTTTCCTAATTTTCTAGTTTCTTTTGATATTGGCACCTAATTAAAAATTATTAGGTTTTCTTTAGTGTTTAGAACATTTATTCCATCTATCCAGTTGCCAGAATGCAACAACTAGTTGCATTTTTTTATTTTTTATTAAATAAAAAAAAATTACAGCCTTCCAGAGAAGCTTCTATGCTTTAACCAAATGCACTACAGGTAGCAGTAGTGCATTATATTACTCATTATTTAGAAAATCTGCTACTATCTTGTCATGATATGGTGGGAGTCTTGGGCATAAGATTGTCAAAGACTGTAGATAGTACTGTCCACAATTCCAGTGATACACCACTTGTTCATTACTTACTGCAAAAGCATTACCAGTTCCATTTACAGAAGGAACCTATACCAACTCTATTTTGTAAAACAGTCTCAGTTTGACAGCTGTATTTTTAATTTTATCTACTCTGGTCTAAATAATACTCTGGTCAAAATATTCTGGTAACTTTATTAATCTATTTTTAAAAAGTTTGATTTTTAAAGGAGAGAAACACGCCAATCTCACGTACTACCACATTTTCTATGCTTCAAAAGTAAACAAAGTCTACAGCCAAGTGAATTAATTTTACTCAGTATAAACATGAGCTACACAACACCATCTCTTCCTTTATAATTCTAAGCAATAGTTCATAAAAGTGTTATGAAACTTTTAGAGTGAACTTATCAGGGAAAAAAAAAGTTGTGGTTTTACTTAGAGATTTTTTTCCCACTGGATATAAACATACTCCAGTGTAATTAATGCATATTCCACAGTCAAAACCAAATAAAATCAAAATTTATTTAGGCTTCACACAGAGCATCTTTTTTGAAAATACTTTGCATGTTACATTTGAAAGTTTTGTTATGAGATCTTTTGTCACTCCTGTTCTGTGGCTCAGCTGTATTAAAGCTTTGACGCACCTTCCTTTCAACTTCTGTGAAATCAGATTTAAAAGTGAGAAAGGCATCACACCAGTGAGCTTTTTCAGCTGTAAGCACATTCTGATTGTCTGCTGAAGGCTGCCTGTGCTGATGAACAATTATCTTTTGGTCTTTCAGCTGTGTATTTAAATCAACGGAAAAGACAAAGATAAGAAGAAGTAATGTTCTAAACATGCTACAAATAAGTAAACCTTTCCACCATTATATATCATTCCTTACTACTTAATACATATTTACTTCTACCAAGGTACCTAACTGTTCCATTAACTTATACATTATATACACAAGAGAAATCTTTTTGTAGTGAGCTTTTTAATAACCTTTACAAGCATTTCTTGATATATTATAAATATCTAAGTTGCTAAGAGTTATTATCTCATCGTTTTGTAGTATTCCTACCTGTAACATGTCAAAAATGCTTTGCTAAAATATGTTTGTCTATCATCGACCATAGTTTGATCTTCCATCACTGGAAGGCAGACTTGCTAGACTATGTTCTCTCATTCAGAAACAATTTTGGATTTTCTTTGAGAATATTTTCCATTTTAGGATTTCCAACTTCTTTGTTTTCACACTTGCTTTTTTGAATCTCTACTGCTGTGCAAAAAGGAACCTACTCTCTGTAGCAATCTCCATTCTGCAAAGGTCATTTATAATGAAACTTATTGTATACGCCTAATTTTATATTGCATAATAAATCTTCAGCTACCCCTATATGTGACAACTGTGAAGGTTCAATCTGAGGTTGGATGTATCAATATTTAATGTATCTCTTAATAAAAAATTAGCACAGGCCTTGGATGAAAATAAGTGTTCTTGGTGTATGTGGTCTGCTGCACAGGACTATTAAAATGTTTTTTGTCACAGTGTAAGTATTCATACAGGCATAGTAACAAAGTTAACTATTAGGTTAAACACAGAAAAACAGGCACTGAAACATGTTTGCCCTCACAAGGAAAATGTCCTCAGTCAAAGACTGGCAAGCTACAAAGCAGAACAAATTCAGTACCAAGAAGAAAGAAATGTCTATCTACATAAAACAATCACTTATTGTAATATAGCTCAGAAAAAAACAGTCATATTTTATTCTATGTTATTGTAGAAAATATGTGGTTAGCATATTTTAGATAAGACAGTGACAGAAAAGGACAATTATATACCTAAAAAGTTGTGTTTGACAAACTACTAAAACTTTACTGAATACACTGGTTTGTTTCAATTTTGTGTAACAGATTCTGTTGTAAGGGTCTCTGATCAGTCTTATTAGAAATAGTCAGCATTCTATTTCCAAAATAAGTGGAATCAAGAAAAAAAGATTGGTTTTTTGACTTCGTAAAATCTTTATTTTTATGTGGAGCACATTATTTAACATATTTTTCTCAAGACTATAGCTACAGCCAAACATTTTTAAAGTGCTCATTTTGATTGAAAATTCTTTTGCTCTCATTTGTATACTTAAAAATTGATTTATAATAATGTAAGTATTCTAACTAAATCTACTACGTAGGCTGTTTACAAATAAAATTTCCTCTTTTGTACTTAAATGCCAGATAGTATTTTGATGAAAAGCAATGACTTATATTCAGCTATTTACGACAATAAAATTTTTCATGGTTTCACTTGTGCTGCAGTGAATTTACTGCAAATTCCACCAGCCTGACAGATTCAATCTGTCCATCTGTTGAAATGACAAGTCGTATTTGCAGCATCAAATATTTCAAGAATTGCCAAATATATTAGAAGTGACAAAGAATGCAAGGAGCACGAAGTACATTCTGGTTGTAAAATAAAATTTCAGAGACAACCACGCCAACCAGTCCACACATATGTTATGTAAATATGTTCAGATAACGTTGGTTAAGTTCACGAAGTTAAAAAACCCCACAAGCTATTTTTAAGTTTTTCTTTGCCATCTGATGAACCAAGCCTGTCTCTTGTTATATATATATATATATATATATATATATATTTGGTCTTTTGCAATAACTTTTGTTTGCTATTTGGAATATTAATTTTGCTCTCAATTTTAGAAAATGTGTAATGTCTGTGTAGGAACTCTAAGAAGTTTTCTGAGGAAGAATATGTGCTGCAGACTGGTAATAGCTGCAATGGTATTTGTCTCAAGAATCTGTCCTCAGAAGATGCTGACATACTGAGTGATCCAGTATAGCACCTAAACACTCCTTTACTACTAGCTTCAAATGGGTATTTTATCTTCAAAAATAACTGATGCACAATTTGAAGATTTAAGCATTAAGTATTTTTCATAATCAAGCTCTGTGTGTCTAACATACACTTGAGAGATTAGTTTTATGTATCCAAGTTTACGAAATGTTGATGTTTTTCAAATTAATATCTTAAGAAAACAAGTTCTAACAAAACATTGCATTATAGTTATAGCACACTTCTGAAACTTAATCTTTAAACAGTATTACATTTTGTGGATTAAAAGATAGATTTCTCAACTCTTCACACTGTTCAAATTAAATAACCTTCAATATAATTTTCCCATGAAAAGAGCTTATTCTTAATGGAGTTGTCCAACAAAGCCTGATTTTACAGTTTTGATTGTTTTATCTCTAATCATTTAGGATGCTAAAACCCACAACTGAGCAAAAACGAAATTGGTGAATACCATGACCACTTCTAAAAAAGAATCAAGAGCCTAAAACATTCCACATCAATTAGTAACATTTTGCATTACCCTTTATGGGAAAATTATATTAACTTGTTCTAAATAAGCATTGAAAAAACCTCTGTAAAATATCAAACACAAATATTGACTTCTGAAATCATTACAAGTCCAAAGCTAGTAGCATCCTATCTTGCTAAAAAATTCCAAGGTATACATAATTTTAAACTTAGCTGAAACTTAAATATTAGCTTATTTAAATATATAATATGAAATGCAGGAAGTAATAATAAACAAATTTAGAATACTTACATTAAAAAAATATATATTTACTGATGCCTGGATATTGTCCCTGTTACTTGAACTCCAGATCTCCAAATACAATAAAAGCAACAAAAAGAAAAGCTGCATTCAGTCAAAAGATCCTATTATTCTAATACAACTCATGAAATAGCAGAGAAATACTTTGTATTGTTCAGACATGATACTATCATTCTGTTTAAAAAAAAGCCCAACAAACAAAAAACATGCATACACAAAACACAAAGAAACCCTAAACAAACAGCTGCCCCAAGCAGACAGAGCATTATGTCCTAACTTACTACAAAGTTTTATCATTCATTATGTACTTTATCTCTCTGACTAAGTTGGAAAGACTGCAGCAAGGTCCAGACTGTCACAACTCTGCATTTGAGGTTGAGCCAGGCAGCAGCTGCTACTTGAGCTGTGCAACATTGCAGTTAGAGGCAGATGACACTGACAGACTTCAGAACTTCTCTTGCTCCATTCCCACAGAAACAAGGCTCCCCGTGCTCTGCGTTTCCATGCCCAGACAGCAGAAGTTTGGTCAGTTGTGTGTTGCCAAGAGGTGCTCAGGTACACACACACACACACAGTGCAAACAATACACACGTGGCCAAGCACACAGATTGCACAGTGAGAAGTCATGTGGCCCATACTGTGGCCCACATCAACACAAACAGCTTTTATGTAATTGTGAACAGCACAAGGAGTCCAATTTTCTCTTTTGTCTCCATCTGACCAGGACTGAAGTTTGACACAGGCACAGCACAGCATTGCCCCTTAGCTGGCCCCTAGGTGCTGATCTCCTTCAGTTGCTCAGCCCCTCGACTCTCATCTCTCTGACTTGTGGTTCCACACTGGAGCTTGGCACTCTGACCTCTCTCCCTACCCATCAGCTTGTCTGACTGAAGCCTGACAGCAGTCTTGCATGCACACACACACATTACAGGCTCTCCAACCTCAGGCCTATGATAGTCAAAGAGGGGTTCCCAGATCCTGGTCTATCCTCTTTTCGACAGCCAGACCCAGGGATCCTTCAGATCATGTTGTCTCAAACTCATTCTTTCTCTCTCTCTTCCCTGGCAGTCATACCTCTTGTCCTACTCATCTCTTTGTCCAGTTTGGAGTTTTTTACCATCCAAATGTACAGGATCATGACAGAGCTTGCCCACATACAAGGGTTAGAAAAAGGATTTCGTAAAACTGCAGAATACACTGAAGTGAAAAAGCACAGGGTTCAGCCAGAAAACTGTACATATGATTCTTTATTTTCTTTTCTCTCTGCTGAACCACACTTGATCCTACCCAGTACTGAGGTGATCTTTAACGTCTCTTCCAACCCTAACCATTCTATTTCTTTGCAGCTGGTGGATGTTACATCAAGAGCAATAGGCTAAATTTCTCCTCTGATAGTATGAGGAGCAGCCAGTTCAGTGTGCTCCATTAGGCTGCAAAGGCTTCTTTCTCTGCCTTTCACATTGCTCCTCTGAGCCTCACCATGCCCTGTGTTTAATTTGATTAGCTTTCAGTCAGACAACCCAGCCACCATCTTTCAAAAGGAGTGGTGGTCTGAGTTTTCATAATGTAGCTACCTTTTTTTCACAAAACTTACAAAATTATCTTTGAGATTTGGATTTTAGTTACGATTTTGAAATCTCTGGAGGACAGATTGGAAGGGTGATCACATACGACTGAATTTTGTAGGAAATGAGGAATAAAATATTATAATCTTCATTTTCCTCTTCTTTTGTTACTTCACTTTCTTCTTCATCTCTCATTAAGTAATTAATTTCTCCCATTGCCAGTAAATCTAAGTACACTTACTTTCTAGCTAGGCAAGAAATTCCTTTCAACCCCATATTATTTACAATTATCACCAGCCTTTGTCCCGCTTTCTGCATTTTCCATGTCTTCTCTCATCCTCAGAAGTACATATACACTGCAAGATGGACGCACCTTTAATCTCACTGAACAAAAATCTAGAATTTCTATCTGAATTCTTCCATTCATTTCCACCCTAGATTTTTGTCAAACTTAAAACTTGAAAATACACTGAAACTAGTCAGTGTCTACTCATCTTTTTGAGGGAATTACTTCTTTCCATCATTCCTAATTTGTTTGCTGCTCCTGCAGAGCTAGAAAACAGGCTCTGTTTTTCTTCTTCCATTTTGCCCTAGTGAAAACAGATCATGGCTTGTGGCTACCTAGAGCTGTCTTAAAAAATGAATGTCCTGGCTGTCTCCCCTCCCAGCTTCTTGCCCACACCCACAGACTGCTCCCTGAAGAGCCAGAGTGAGAAACACAGAACACATTGTGGAAGCACTGTTCAGCAACAGCTAAAATCTCAGTGTGTTGTCAACTCTAATTTGGTCACCAACACAAAACACAGCATCATATATGGACTGCTATAAAGACAATTATCTTCAACCCATCCAAACCCAGTACATTCCAGTAGTATTTTCATAATTTTTGCAAGACATCTCAAAACATTTTCTTAATATTTTTCTTCAAGCATTGGTTAAGGTCCCCATCTTACCTTCCATCCATCTGATGTCTGTAGTCATTTTATCAATTAATGTATAATTGATAATGTATAAGTTAGGTGTAACCCAAGCAATTGATGAAGAATACTAGTGAAAACCATGGAAATAGCTTTGGCTGGGAATGACTCAAAATTCTTGTAACTACATGCACAGAGGTGGGCCTTTTTGCAGTTTAATGTTCTTGTAATTATACCACATGGCATTTTTCATAAGATGGTATTTTTTCAGTATTTTATCAGGGTTTTGTGTCTGTATATACAACTTTTATATAGCAACATACAAAATATTAATACTCACTTTTAAAAGTTGATACAACTTTTAGTATTAATAAATAAAATACCCTGATTTGTACAGAAAGATGTCATTACATTGAAAAGCACATACATTATAGAAAGCTTATATTACTAAAATTAAAATAATGATTCTTCTCTCCCATAGCTTTTCACTGTTATGGAAATGTTATGGGGAAGAAACATGCATGATGATGAAATTATGAATAAGGTAGCACAAAATAATAATTATTTCAGTTAAGATTATGAAAACTCAAATGACACGGACATGTCTAGGTACATATTGTCCAACTAAAGTGAATATGTGATGATTTGCAGCAAGAAAAATCTGCCAGAATGCTAACTGTAGAAATTTCAGTGAAGGCTGCCAGTATTATTGAGACTGGCAGAGTGGGAACTTGGAACTGCATATTCAGTTCCACCAATTGCTTCTCCAGGATAGGACATTTGGAGGATGCATTTCTCGGAACTGTTCTGTCAATCTGCTCTTCTAAGAAGATTTCAAGATTCATTTCCAGGTAACTTTCACTACGAAGGAAAAGTACTGCTAAGAAAAATGCACCATGAGAACATACCTGTGAAGAGCTTGCACTTGAGAGAGGATACTTGTTACAGATTTTCAATTGTTGCTTATTTATAAATTCAATACCCACATTTCTCTCCTTCCCCTTTTCAAAATCTATGTTTTAAACATTTCTGGATTGCTAAGGACAAAAGCTGTGTGCTAGTCATTATTTTTTTAGTATTTTATATAGTTTAAAAGGTTAAACAGAACCACTGGGTTCTTTTAACATACTTGCACTGCAAGCTCACAGAGTGTGAATATATAGATGGACAAGCATTCAAAGAATGCTACTCATGTAAAACCATGACACAAGATAGCAGCTAGTCAGTAGAAAAGCCCCATCAGTAAAATGCAAATTGAGAGTTCAAACTGGGGTGTGAAATTTTCCTCAACTTTTCACAAAGGAGAGATATTTCAGTTTATCTCATCTGGTTTCTTTTTGAAGAATTTTAGGAGAGTATTTGTAGCATATTTGAGGGCAAAGCTTCAAGGCAAACTGTTCACTCATCACGGAAAAAATCATGCAGACCCACTAGGGCTAAGGTCCAAGTACACCCGCTTTACCTCATTTAAGAATAATGCTTGAAAAATACATTAAATAAAAGAGAACACTGTAAAGGAAACAGGAATAGAGAAATAGAGAGCTTGATGTGTAGAAGTGCATAAACTGACACCTTAGGCATCTCAGAGATGAAGCAACTGTTCCAAAGGGAAGATAGGAAGAAGATTATAAAGCCCTGGATGTATTGCCAATAACTTTGTTGCAGAATCAAACTCTGGGCTGAAGAGTACCTACCTAAGTTACAGAGAAAGGTTTTCACAAAAAGAGAAATGATGTGTCAAAAGGGCAATGTACATGGCAACACAACTGTCCATGGAGAAAAAGTAAGATATTAGGGCACAGAACTGAAGAAAAGAGTATTAAAGTAAAAGACACAAATAATTTCCTTTGACACATCCTTCCTTTCTCATATTTCTTTATCTCTTACCAAACTGAGAGAAACATTCTAGAGCAGACAACAGATGTAACGAGCTGTAACCCACAAAGTCAAGTTTCTTCAGTGTGCCTCTTTGAGAAATACACAGTCCAAGAACTACAACCCAGACAGCAGCAGGGTGATACAGGTCTGAGAGCTTTGTCAAATGAATAAATAATACCTTTGTCATTCAGTATGAATACCTATACCCACAACTGCCTGTGATGCTTAAATATCCTTCAAGGACAGATACGGAATTATGTTTTCTTTAGCTTACATGTCAAAATTATGCTAGAAAAGGCATTTTAGCAGCAGCCTTCAATTTATGACAGGCATGCAAATACCTAGGCAGAAATAATAACGTATCATTCTCTGAAAAAAACGTGCTGCATGTACTACATAGGTTGAAACTTAGTCATTTAAAGATGACTTATGGTCGGACTTATTCTCAGTTTATGAAAATAATACTACAAATTCCATTTCATCTTCTCTCAGCCTAAATCATTGCAATTATTAGAGGAACTACTATTTTTATGCAAAGGTAGCAATTAAAAGTCAGTCAGGATCAAGAGAGATATCATCCATGTCAGTAAATTAAATGTGCCAGGACCTACTCTTTGTCACTGAGGCCAGTGATCATGGATCAGTCAGCATCCATGATTTGAAACGTGTACTGACTATTGTCAAAGAGCCTAAGCCTATACAAATTCCTGAACAATTCCTGAGAATCAGCTGGGGAAGCACAAATAGCTTGAGAATCCCTAAAAGCAGAACACCCTATCACCTTTACATTTATAAATAAAAGTGCAGCCTTTTATTCTGGACCAGTAAAAAAAAAAAAAAGCACAAAAGAAGGCATGATTCCTGACCTAATTAATCTGTAACACCATTTGAAGTTAATCGTAAGTGAATGTGATAAATCGGAAGAAGAGAGAACTGAACACTGTAATTAAAATATGACAACATGAATATGCAAGCTGTAAAACTTGATTGTTACACCCTGTGCAAAGGTCTGGATTCTTGTCAGACAGACAAGAAGAACAGGAAAGAGTCATTCATTAGCTTTGTTCCACTGACGCAAAATTTAGAGAGCACTGTCTGGTCAATTTATTTAAAGAATACCATAAGGTGGACTAAGAGGAACAAGTTTAAGAAAAATACAAATCCAAGAAGAATACAGCATGTTTCAGGAATGTAATGGAAAAAAGTATAAAGACAGCCAATGAAGGAGCAGAAAAAATAAGTTTCAATCACAGAAAAAAAGGAAGAATTTGAAATACGTGACATAGTAAATGACAAGTGTTAGAAATGAGAAAAACCCATGAGGGTTAAAATAAAGTAATTTAATGAGACATGAGAAGAATAAAAAGTGTCGTGGCTTAAATGTTGCAGGAGGTAAATGGTCTGACTACTTTAGTTGGAAATGTTTGCTCAGTGAGACTATGGTAGTGAAGGAGGAAAGAGATTAGAGTCACAAACATTTGTAGAGATTCCTCAGGCAACTGGGAAAAGCAGTTAAGGAAGCAAACAGCATAACTTAAGGTGGTGAGTGGGTGGATAAGAGTTTGTGATGCCAGAGAAAACAATCAACATGGGTGAGATCACAGAATCACAGAATCACAGAATCACAGAATCACAGAATCACAGAATATGCTGAGTTGGAAGGGACCCACAAATTTATCCAAGAGTCACACCATGGACTTGACAGCACTGTCCAAATTCTTCTTGAATTCTTCTCAGGCTTGGTGCTGTGACCACTTCCCTGGGGAGCCTGTTCCAGTGCTCAGCCACCCTCTGCGTGAAAAACCTTTTTCTAATATCCAACCTTAATGTTCCCCAACACAGCTTCAGGCCATTCGCTCAGGTCCTGTCACTGGTCACCACAGAGAAGAGAGCAATTTCTGTCCCTCCTCTTCCCCTCATGAGGAAGCTGTAGACTGAAGTGAGGTGTCCCCTCAGTCTCCTCCAGGCTGAACAGACCAACTGACTGCAGCCCCTCCTCATATGGCTTCTCCACAAGGCTCTTCACCATGCTCGTGTCCCTTCTTTGGATGGGACAGTCTAATATCTTCCTTATATTGTGATGACCAAAACTGCAGACAGGACTCAAGGTGAGATTGCACCAGTGGAGAGCAGAGTGGGACAGTCCCCTTCTTTCCTTGGCCGGCTGGAGATGCTGTGCCTGACATGGTGAGGAATGAACTGCTTCAAATCAGTGAAAAGAGAAAAGGGTCAGAAAAATCACATAGCAGAAAAGTGTCATTTCTGACCATCCTGTTTATGAAGAATCCACAGAATAAGACCTCCTAATGAAAGAGATCTAAATGGTAGATATGAGGCTTAAAAAGTTAATCAGATAATTAGAAATTGCAATGACAGCTAGGATAGAGAAAAAGAGGCAAAGGTCTGGGCAAATGTTAACAAGGGGAGGATAAATACAGAGAGATGGGTTAAGAGGGGAAGAACTGAGGTACAAGAAGCTAATATAAATTAACTGGTAGAAAATACAGGTAAAACACTGAGACATAGACAGGTGTTAGGCAACTAACTGGTGGAACTCATAAGACATTTACCAAAAACAATAAACGAACTAGTAAACAAATCAACATAGCAATTAAGAAAATTATCACATAGCAGAGTAACAAATTACATGTGCAAATACACATGTCAATAAAGAGGACAAAACAGAGACTTGGCTTGGTTGGTCAGTAACAGTCAAAGAAGCAGGACAGCAGCTGAACACCAGATGTTGGGGCTGCTGCTATGGTCTAACTGTACTGAAGTCAAGAACCTGGATCAAGTTTCCATGATACATTTTGTGTTCCATATATGACCAGTACATTCCACAGGCTTATGGACCACATTTGAAGGAAGAGTAAAGAGCTGCATATGTACACAGGTTTTCAATATAGACTAGGAAAACATAAGGAGACATATCAGTAAAGTGATTGCTGAATTACAAAGGGCAAGTTTAACCATAAGTCTCAAAAATACACAATTACATACTATAATCTATGTATATAAAATGTTTAATTTTTTTAAGCTTGAGGAGAACTGCACCAATAAAGACAGCAACCTTTTATTGTACCATTACTTGAAAAAAATGCAGAATTTACTTTGACTTTGGTCATAGATGTGTACCTTAAACGACCCGTATCTGTAGAAAAAGTACATTTCCCAAAAAAATTTATACTTAGGAATGAGTTAAAGAAAATTGTGTTCAGGGTCTAAAACATGAGTAGTCATGGTCTTTTTAGCCAAATAGACATGATGGTTTGTTTTACTTGGTATGCTAATAAACAAGTTTATTTGTAAGATGCTTTCTTATTTTCTTATCATTCAAAATATATCTCTTTTAAAATAGAAACATTAAAGAAGAATCATCAGTCTGATGTAACAGTCCTACTACTATTACATGCTAATATTTTTAAACTTATTACTTTTCTCCAAAATTTGTAGTATTATTACTGTTTGTCAGCTATATTTTTCCCTGTTACGTTTCTAATTGTGTGGTTTTTTGAAATCCTGTTTACAGTGGAAATTGATTTGTAACTAAATTCTAATTTACTCAATCATTCTGCATAATAAAAATCCCTACATTAGACAAATGCATATTTTCCTCTGAACAAAAACTGTAAATATATTACTGAGATTATTTAATACATTTAGTAAATTGCTATCAGGTGTTGTATGGAGCTTAACTAAAAATCACAGTAATGTACAATTTTTGAAAGAAAATCTCTGTTTCCATTTATAATAAAATAATCAGATTTTTGTGGAGATTTTCCTTGCGTTCCTTTAAAACATTCTTTTAAACAAATAATCTGGTTGTATTATTTCTAAAACTATTATAACTTAAATTTGGAGAGTATTAATATTTTGGACATTATTAATCAATACTCATAATAAGCCATAACAGCAGTTTGAAAGACAAACATTTTATAGGTGTTAGACAGATAGCAGTATAGTTGAATAAACAGTTTTAACTGGATCATTTTTTGAATCATTCAAGAGATACAAACTGAACATTTTCAAATAACTTACTAAATTAAAAACCTGCTACAAAACATAAAAGTAAACTCCTTTTCTAAGTAGTCTCGGTCAATAATAGAACTAATTGAAAACCTATAAATTTAACACAGTACAGCATGTAGTCTCCATCTTGCTCTGCCTATACATCAATAGGTCATTCTCAGTTAATTAAGTGAAGGCATAATCAGCTTAATTTATGTAGTTCAGGTCAGTTAATGATATCTTAGTACAGTACCTGAACATTTGGCCTGCCCATATAACTAGCTGGATATACCCAGTTCATTCTGTAGCTCTTCAACTTCAGCTCTTCATTTTTTATCTCAGATTTCACTTTGCACAGCTTAGTCTGGAGCTGCTAAGTCTAATTTCTTGAGGATGGAGCTGAAATAAAACCAGAAAAAATTTACAGGTTAACAAAGTAATGTCATTGGATTTAGTCTGTGATAATATTTCACTCAGAAAAATCCTAAAAGGTGACAGTTCCAAATTAACTACTTGTATCATTTAAGTATGTAATATTTTTAAATAGTATAATAACAATACACAAATGATTAATAAAAACCAAAGAGATAGAGTTGAAAAACATCTTATTTTTCCCATAAGTTATACAGTTGTAAAACAGCCATAAGAAGCAAGAATTTTACGGAACGCACAACATACAGTGTGGTACCTCAATAAGATGATCATCCTTTTCCTGTTGCAGAGAAAGTGTTTTCTTCTGCTGTCTCTGTAGCTCATCTTCTCTTCTCTGAAGCTGCAAGTTTACACACAAAGACAAACCACAATGTCAACCAATTGGACCTCACTTAGGGAACCAAAGAGATCGATTTGTAAAGCAAAGGATGAACAGGACCCCATTTCTGAAGTACGTTGCTCAAACTGCTCTTTCATTAAAAGATGCTCTCTCTTATTGATTTTGGCTTAAATAATGAGAAAGCTTATCCAAAAATCTTTAGCATTTGGGCTCAAGTTAAGGAAATCAATAGAGTCATTTCCCATTTGAACTGCATATGTGAGTTTTATGTACGAGAGACAAGACAAAGCCCAAATCGGATAAATCAATAACATTGTCAATAGAACATGAAGCTGACAAATGGCATTTTTAAGCAATTAAAGAGAGCTGTAAACATATAGAAGCTAATCAATTACAGTGTTCTGCTATTAACAGTTTTTAATTTGTACAAACATTGTTAGGAGTCCTGGGGAATGAAGATAACAATACATGTTTCTTGCTACTGTTTACAGATTATGACATTAAAGCTTATGGTCTCTCAGTATGTAAATCTTTCAATGGTCATGGGAAGAAAAGGAAACATTTAATTAATCATTGAATTCCTATACTGTTATGCCGACATATGTAATAAACATAGTGGATACAGACCTTGACTGTGTTTTTTCACCTAATATGGAGTACAAGGACAACTGAAATATGTAATTATTCAGTAGAACAAAGCAATTCATAGGACTGTCATAGGAATGTCTATAGGTCACCTAATTGGACTCACTCAGAGTAGGACCCAAGGCAGTACTAGATTGGGTCAATTTTGGCTTTATCTAGATAAGTCTGAAAAAACCCCAAGGATGGAGATTTCATCACTCAATTTCATAAAGCGTTCCAGTGCTATATGACCCTCCTGGTGAAGTACTTCTTCTAACATTGATGCCAAAGTTGAAACTTGTGACTTTTGCCTTTTAATATACCAAGTGCTAGTAGTAAGGAGAGTTAGTGTACCTTGTAGTACATCGTCTTCATAGTGTACCTTCAAATTGCACTGACTACTATTAAGGGTGTCTTTAGCCTTTCTTTCACTGGGTTAAGCAATCTCTAGTTGAAAACCCTGTTCTTCAGGTGTCTAATAACCATGAAGATGGTTAACTAAGACTCTGCTCATGTTAGCCCTCTTTTGGATTCTTTCTAGTTGTCCTAAATCCTTCTTGAACTGCAAGATGGACGTAAAAAAACCATATATGTGTGGTACGAAGGAACAGTAACTTTCTTTGATGTATTGTACACATTCCTTCCAATGTAGCCTAGTTTGTCTTATTTGTGGTGACAGCATTCCATTCATACTCAACTTGCAAGCCACCATAACGTCTCCTTTCAGCAGAGCTGCTACCAAGTCAGTTAATTTCTAGACTGTATTCATGCACTCGGCTAGTTTTTTCTGAAGAGCAGGGATTTTGCACTTCTTCTAAATTTATTAGGTTTCTGTTCGGCCAGCCCCTCTGTTTCTCAATGTTTTTCCATCCAGTGTCACTTAAACTTTACTTTGCAATTTTTCCTCATGTGAAAATTTGCTGAGGGTCCATTTTATGTCATCATCCTGAAATATTTTCATCATTGATGAAAATAACTGAATAAGAAAGGCAGCAGTATTGACTGGATGTCGTCCGGAAGCTGAGCCATTAATTACTATCTTCAGAGTCCAAATGCCTCCTCATTTTTCAATCCATCTACCAACTCATTCATCCAACACATTCATCTCAGCTTATAAATAAAAAATACAATTGAAAAGGATGTTAAAAGTTGTGTTTAAGCTGAGTTATATTACACAGGCCCATGTAACCAATCCTTCCAACATAGAAGGCAATCAGATTAGTCAATCATAATGCTCGGGTTGACTGTTCAGGTGCAAAAAGTGCATCTTCATAACTCAGCGTGCACAACCCTATCTCATAACATAATTCTCAAAATGTAAATGCACATATTATGCTTGAAGATAAAAGACAAAAAAAATTGAACCTTACTAGCAACAAGAGCAGTATTTAAATAAATAAGTAGTTTTGAAATGACCCCATATACATTAACATGAGGCTAGCACTTCCATTTTGCTACTTGTAGACAGCCTTCTTTTCCTTTTCCTCCTCACATAGTACTCTTCAGTTGCTCATGCCCAGCATCCAGGTAAGGTAACAGAATTCCTATTCCTGTTCATCTAATGGAATGTATGTCTAGAAACAACAAAGTTTTGAAAGAGAAACGTAACCAAAAAACTTGTAATTTTTGACTCAAAATCTCAAATATTATCCTTTACAGGTATTTAACTTCTCTTTCTTGTATTGATAGCTTAAACGTACATTCACATTTTAAATAACTTCAAGAAAATATTTTATCAACAATCTAGCAGAGCAATGTTGGAGCACTTAAAGCAATAAGCAAATGTAGAACCATACTTGCCTTCAGCAACCCAAAACAATATTGCATTCAGTTGTGGTATGACAGAAAATGAAGAAAAAGTTTCTGAACAATGCCAGTAATATTGTCTGATTTCTGGTGGATTATGCCCTGATTCTATTAGGAGGATTTATTTCAACAGTTACATAGTAAAACTCAATTCAGGCCACTATCCATTTGGACGGCCATTGAGTAGAAATGGCTAAATTTGTAAAATGAAAAGCACAGGAAATTTCCTGATGCCTGTGGACCTGTGAGTACTAAGAATGCTTTTGACTTTGAACATATGAAAGGTAAATGCTTATTTCAGAGGTCTCAAGCTTAGGAAAGAAAATTGGAAGCTTAATTTACTGGCTACAGACGAAAGGAGATAAATTTAGGAGATGCATGAGAAGAGAGGTTCTACCTCTGAAAAACAGAAGCAATAAGCGTCATCCCCTGTATTGTTGAATTTGTTCACCTCTTAGCACCTGTACTGACAAGAAGAAAGCAAGTTTTTGTAGGTACAGGAAGAATATTTTTAAAGGAGAATCATTAATATATACTGTTCTTATTTTAAATCCCACTGGATAGTAGGGTCTCTAAAAAGACTCCTTAAGGAATACCTGAACTGCAGGATGAGAGAAAAAGCAGAACCTACCAGTTTAGGCAGATGACTCAAAATTCTGGGAACCTAAAGAGAATAGGAAAGACAGAAAAGGACAAAAGGCTATGAAGAGATCTGCAAGAAACTTGTTTGTATTTTTGGTAGCGTAGAAGACAGTGTTCTCATCTATTCTGCACAGGAAATGAACTTTTAATTGTAGTTTTTGGCCACAAGGTCAGTTGAGGAACTGCATTTGGTGGAATGGAACTTTTCTACAAGCAAAGAAGCTCTCATGACTATTGACTCTCCAGTTACTTCGACAAACTCTGTGATTTGTAAAGACATATAACTAGATTTTGAGCATTCAACTTCACAACTATATGCTTGAAAAGAACCTTGGCCTTCTACAGAGGTGTATGTGTATAGATTATTACACTGTCAATCTCCTTATTCACCACTTTTTTCGGTAAGCATCAAGGGACACCCTTGTAAATCAGTGTTTGTGGGTAATTATTGTAAATGTATTTTTGAAAACTAACAGTATAAAAAGAAGACTAAAGTGAAAGACCTCAATTGATTCCTGCTAAAAATAATTGAATATGTGAAAAATAGATATTTTGGAAAGAAAGAGTTATAAAACAGTTTTCAATATTTTGCAGGGTTTTGTCTGGGTGTTTTTTCTGTATTTTTTTATCCTTTCATTTTTCACTTTACTGTTTTTATATACTAATTTTTTTTAAATTCTGTATTAGTTTTTATTCTCAATGGATAGAATTTGTATTAGCTTTAACATCTTGACCGTGATACTGGAATATACAACATTTTATTTCTCTTATATTCCAAATCGTTTGATAAATTGCTTCTCCTGTTTAACCAAAACATGGTCACTGAAGAAGATTCTTGTCAGATGTATAGATTTAAATAGTCCAAAGGTTTAGAAACATAGGAATGAATCTGTTAGTGATGGAAGGGAAATTTAGCACTGACACCTAGAGGTACACCAGAAAAAAAAATTGCAGATGAAAAAATAATTTGAGGTACTCCTGAACCTTCTTGCTCAAAGAGCAAAGCTGATCCTTTGCCATCCTGTGAATGAAAAGACCATGATTTTACCTGAGGATGAAAACATTTTATTGGCTAAATTTCAAAGTAGCTCTATCTTTATAGATATTTATCTAGCCTAAAATGTGCTTAAGATGACTGCACTTGATGCCGGTCTCTGTAACTTGGAAAAATATCAAGCACTGATCTGATATCTGCATCAGCATCTACTGATATCTACATCATTAGATACTGGGGTTCCCCTAAAAAAAACCAAAACAAAACAAACCTTTTTTTTCCTGTTAAAATTTAAAAATGCAAATTGCCAGAACACAAAAGCCCATATATGACCCTGATGGATTTTTTTCTGGTTTGGTTTAACACCTATAAAATATGAAAAACTTAAAGATGATCAGCCATCATGCAAATCCCACTGCATGCATGACAAAACCAAATTCAAAGACTGACTGAAAATTTGTGAAGTATCTGTGACTGTTTTCTTTCTCCATGCACTCTCATAAAGGAGATAATGTTCAACACCAGACAATGGTCAGTAAAATTACTAATGTAAAGAATTATTATTTTTAAAATTCACTTCTGTCACTTGTTTCCATTTTTTCAGGGAGGCTGGTTACTTGACTCAATGAATGTCTTTTAAACTGTCTCCCCTTCATTACCAGATATTTTCTACTATCTCAAAACAAACACAGTTAAACTCTAATCCCTGACTGGTGCAGTTTACTTCAGTTAACACAGTTAAGCTCTTCCTCAAGTCTTCTCAGGACAGAAAATGAAAGAAAAATGAGTTTACAGAAAACAGAACAAAATGAGGAGTGCACAAAATCATGTGGGTACAACCTCATTGCAAATACAGCCAATTTCAGGAGAAAACAATGGTTCTCTTAAGGCAGAGAAGGAGAATTCACTTCTGTCACAGAGCTTGGTTTACTTGAACACGTAATTAATCTCTCTTCCTTATCAATAAACTCCTGACAGGATTTCCCTAGATGAGAGAGCTCTCATGCAACAGTATCCATGAATTCCTCAAAAGTACTCATATAAAATAAGCAGTTTATACTCCCCAATTTTAAAATTTAGTGCACAGTATATCAGTTCTTAGTCCTCCCACAAAGATTCTTATAATAGTAGAATTTTACAGAAGTTTGCATCAATATGGATTTTTCTATTCCTGTTTTAGCCTTTGAAAGACTAAGGATGATTATACTTGTTAGCAAATTCTTGAAGACAAACAGATTAAGACAGAAATTCCTGCTCCATTTGAAATTACCCAGTCTCAGATAAATCCTGAATTTATTTTTTTTATTCTTATCTAATAAGTCAACAAAAGACTTTTTGTGATATCTTTAGGTTTCTTAGTTGCTGTATTTAAAACAGAAAAAAGTGTATAATTCACAATATAAGTTAATTGGCTCAGAAAAACTGCATTCTCCTACACACCTTACCATTTTAAGTCTGATGCTATAGCAGTTAGCAAAGGGAGAACTCCAGGGATTGGGAGTTGAATGCTTCTATGCTGCTGTTAAATGAAGCAGTTGTGCTTGAGAAGCCTCTGCCTGAATGCAATTCGTTTTACACTATCATCTGGGGACAAAGTATAGTTTAAGATGCAAACTGAAATAGCATCTTCTGGTAATGCAGAAATATCCCTCAGCTGACTTAAGAAAGAAATGAAGCTGAAAACTGGACCAGTATAAAACAATTGATCATTTTGGTTGGGGTGGTAGTAGTCTTACAAATGTTTCTTAGGCTGGAAGTCATTCTGTGTATGGCAATGCAGCAAGCATGTCACTGTGGGTAATCATATCTGAACTGCTTAAGGACACAGAGCCAGCAAGGTAATTTAAGTAAATTTTTTTAAGAAAGGAACAGGGATTCAAAAGATAAGCTGCAAATCCAGGTGTGCTTTCCAAAATCTACAATTCTTGAATCTACCTATGTGCAGGTTGAAACAACTATCAAAGAAAAGAGCTACAGTATATGAGATGCATTCTATATTAACCTCTACTGTTCATCAATACATTTGCATCTTCTGAATGTTGCTGCTAATAAAGGAAAGAATCCCAAAATACAAAGAAGCTCAACTAATATGAGATGAAATAGTTTACATATTGGATTCGATATCTGCAACTGGACCTGTCCACAAAAACTGAATCCTGATCCGCTACTGTTTAATGCTAAATTTCAAAAACCTCAGAACCCTCTGTTTATAAGCCAGGAAAAGTTGTGAAATGAATCAAAACCCATAAGTTATCAATAGCAATATTAACATCATAAAACCTTCCCATTTTGTGATTCTGTGATAAAAAAAAACAGAAGTCAAAGGAGTAAGACAAAAACATGAGAAATTTTGTAACTTTGCATAAAACTATAATTTTTTTTTCTGTAGCAGGCAAGATAAGAAGCATGAAAAAATGCCATAATGAAACTGAATGAATAATAGATAAATAAATACATACATAAATAAAACCTTTAAAATTTCAATTCTACTACACTCAGGAATTTCAATCTTTGCTTTTGATGAACTTTTCACTGATTGTTTTTCTTCTTTTTATGAACACATACAAGGAGAGTTGTGAATTTCTACATAAAGGTGAGCACTAAGGGCAACCAAAGCATTTGGTGTAGAAATAATGTGATGAAAAGCAAGGTCACCCAGGTTGCAAAGTAAGTACTAATAAAAACAAGAGGTGGAAGACAAGGCTAGAAAAAGAACTAGTATTCACACACTTAAAGACGGATATGTAAACACAGACTTTCAGATGGAGTTTAGAAGGTAAAAGATACACCTTTGAAAAATTGACATTTATGGTAAGAAGGTGTGGAAAAGTTGGACAAAGAAGGGATACAAAGTAGATAGAAAGTGACAGTAGAAAAGGTATTTGAGCAGAGATATAATATATTGCAGCCATTCAAGGGTCTATGCAAAGCTCCACTTCTTTAGGCTACAGTTTTCTTCCTTTCTCCTTCTACTCTAAACTCATGTTTTCTTTACATCTACATTGGTCAGACAAGCAACTTCTCCTCTGTTATTTTATAATCTTCTTATCTTTCTAAATTCACGGTTTTAAACTTCTTGCGTCTGAAATTTGCTTCTCCAAACTATGTCTTTTTTCTTTTTATGAGAGAAACACTGTCTTAGCAAAGTCAGTTGCCAGAACTCTCTAAGTGGAATTAGTTACTCATATATAGCTTTTTCCTTACTTGATTCAGCTCCTGTAGCCAGGAACTTAATCAGAAGAATCCTTTGCATGATATTTCTGTTACAATGTCATATGTCTGAGTTGTGCTAACAGAGAGTTGGAAAGATACAGGCTTCTTCATCTACCTACTATATCTGTGCCAGCAAAACTCTATGCACAGAAGCATCTTTGAAAATGCAAAATCTGTGTTGAAATAGACCTTGAGTTTATATTTAGATTTAAATACTTTTCTAGAATTTTTTCTTCTCAACTTAAGCAACCTTCCATCCCCAAAATATACAACTAGATAAAACCAGTTCATGTATTCCAATAATTTATTGTGCAGATTATTCTTATTTGAGTTATAGTCAATCTTATTCCATTAAAAATATTTCAGAGGCTTAACCTTTTAGGCATTTTTAATCTCTCAGGCATTTTAAACTGCATCAAGTTAATACTTCACATATAGGTCATCAGTGTATATGAATAAGCTATTAATTCGTTAATATCTAAAATAAGTGTTTGTTTATACAGGGCCAAACATTAATCAGTGCAATTTTATTATTTTCTTTATAGCCTTAGGAACTACAAGTCCTATTTGTAAAATTAGTTTTTGAAGAACTGAATGTCCATGTCTCTCAGTGTTTTTAAAAACAATCCTTTGAAAGACTTGGTTAGGTGCACCACTTAAATACGAACTTGGCAGCAGTGCTGGTGTCACAGAGATTATATGCTTGGACTTCAAGGAGGTCAATGAGATGGCTGCAGAGCTCACTGTACAATAGCCTTCACTAGCTAATCCATAATGCAGCATTGTCAAATTATGATCGTGCACCTGCAGTTTTCCAAGGAAAAGAATTCAAAATGAGAAACTCCATCTGGACCGCTCTTGTTGTTTTGGGGGTTTTTTAAATAAAGTATCGTCTTCATAATGAAAATGACAACAACATTCACAATTAAAGACCCTGATGTTAAGTATTAGGCACTGCTATAGAATGCAACATCTATTCACTAAATATACTTTATAAAGTGTATACACATTCCTTCAAAAATACTTATTTGGTAGTCTTTGCCAAATCTCAGGAAACTGTATACAGTATTGAACTATATGAACTAGCAGTGCAAATTCAGCAGATCTGTAGCAAAAAAATGCTATCACATAAAAACTTATAGATCACAAAAAGACAGAAGGATTATGGGAGAGAAAATGCCTTTAGAAAATTAACACTTCCCAAAAGGTTTACTTAATAGATCATGAAAATGTTTAGAATATTCAAGGATATTACTTTATTCAAGTTCCATCTTCCTCTAATGTATGCTTACTTTAAATGTCATCTTAATTTAAATATATTACTATTAAATAGTTGTGACAATCTTTTTTCTCATGTTCAATGCTGCAAATAACTTGAGAGGCTCAGATCTGCTATACCTGTAGCACTTGTAATAGGTTGAATGAGATCCTTAGTGTACAATGATTCTTCTTTCTCTTCCCTTTCTCTCTCCACACAGGTATGAATTCTACTTATATAGCTGAAAGGAGAAGAAACAAGGATTTATATCCAGTTTAAAATTCTGATTTTGTAAACTTATGGTTTTTATATTTAGTCCTTACTCTGATTCATGCTTATACTGTCTCCTGCTGAGCAAAGGTTGCTACCCATTCCATTATTTCTTTCTTTTTCCACCAGCACATAAGGTTTGTATACACTTAAGTATTAAATGTAATTAGATTACCAAAAAGACTCACTCTCTCCCTTCTTCTTCTTCCCCCAGGTTTATACACTGAACATGATGATGTCATATGGTGTGGGATCTCTCTTTGGTCAGCTGGGGTCATCTGTCCTGGCTGCTTCCCCTCCCAGCTCCTTTTGCTGCCCCAGCCTGTTCACTGGTGGGGTGGGATAAGAAGCAGAAAAGACCTTGGGACTGTGCAAGGACTGCTCAGCAGTAATGAAATATCTCTGCATTATTGACACTCTTTTCAGCACAAATCCAAAACACAGGCCCACACTAGTTACTACAAAGAAAACTATCTATACCCCAGCCAAAACCAAGATTAAAGTATTAACTAGACAAAACAAATCCACAGAACGTTATTTTTTCAGATTAAAAAATCACAGATTCCACTACATTGACAGTCAAATTGAAGTAAATGATAAGAAATACTAAAAACTAAACTAAAGCTGTATTCTTTTCATACTCTTGAAAGGGGAGCCAAATCCGAGAAATTGTATAAAAGGAAGATAAGTTCCAAAAACAGCAGTTCTTCCAGAAAAATATGCCTAGAATTCCCTTATGGAACAGGAAACCAATGTGTATTTTAATGGCCTCACAAATATTTAATGGCTGAGAAATTCTATTATAAAAACAGGCATAGTTCTGAATATTATCAGTTGCCTTTTGGATTGCTCTCAATTGTAAGAAAGGAATCTAAAGGTAGTAATCTGTTCTGCATTACACTGCTGCCAATAATTTTTCATGCAAAATGAACATTCCCTTCCAATAGACAAGGCTTCACCTTCTTATATTCTTCTAAATGATTCAGTGGCCAATGAAAAAAATCCAGTTAAATGTTATCTACTGAGTATCACAGCCTTTTCAGTTTAATATAGATACCTAAATTGATTATTTAGAGTGCTGTTGTCTAAAGAGGAAAACAAGAGTATTCAGTGACTTTGATGTTCTTTTATCATTATGGTTCATCTGACCTTTAATACCTTTGTGTATTTTAAAGTGAAGGAGAGTGGAATCAAAAGGCAAAATCTCTCTAACAGGGTATACTAAAATTTTGTGAATTTAATACATATAAATATATTTTACCATATTCAGTTCTTCAGTTGGAAGTCTGACATTTGAATCAAATTCACCATGAATTCAAATAATATTTTACTGGCCAGGATACAGTTGGCAGTCTAACTGTCTCTCCTTTATAAAGTATGGAAATTTTGTGTGCAGTGTCCTGCAAGCGAATGGAAGAGTACCAGTGAGTACACACCCCACAGTTTTCAATGTTTGCTCCCATAACATTCCAAGGCAGCTGGAAAACGCACTTCGGGATAATTTGCTGTTTCTCTGTGCACAGCAACAAGGCCTTCTTTGATTTCTGCCACTTTACAGAGCTAAGAAGTGGCTCTAGCAGCCTGCCACTCACTAACAATCAGCTGAATAGAAGTGCTCTGACATGATGCTCAGCTGGGACAACCATTCACAGCAGCATACTCAACTTCAGCTAAGCCTGGTACCTTAAAGTACTTATTTAGCTACTTTTCATAAAGATCAGAAGATAAAAAGTCTTTTATTTCCTGCCAAGAGGCATCAGGATCAGGATTGTTGGATCTAGTTATGAAGGGTGGAAGCAGGTTAGGTTCAAGAATTTTGTCTTTCCTGTGTGCTGTGTCTTATCAAGATGTCCACAGGTTTGCCATGATTTGGCTCACTAACTTGATTAAGAGCCCTTAGAAAAATGTTTTCATCTCTGTTTTAATCTCCTTAGCATGAGGTAGATCTTGACTTGAATCTTTTTCCACACATATATTCAGGTCTGTCTTTTCCTGTTCTGGTAAGATCCTTGTGTCTTGAGGAAGTCTGTACCTACTAATTATTCTAAGGAGAAAAAAAGAAAAAAAAAAAAGAGAAAAAAATTTCTGATTAATCATGATATTCTAGAATTAAAGGCAGACAATAATGTCTCCTGTATTTTTTTAATTATTTTTTTTATTTTTTCTTTTTGTTTATTTTTCTTTTTTTTTAATGGGAAAATAGATGAAAAGTCAGGTGATACATAGTACCCTCTACTATAGATGCTTCATAATCATAATACATCAGGTATTTATTAAGATCACAACACTAAACTTTTCTCAGTTTGGTACATATATCAAATGCAAATTAAGAAGACTGAAATAATTTTGTCATTTTGGCATATTACCACCCAATATGCTTGAATTTACTGAAAAAAATCCATGTATTACAACATTTTTTTAACAGATAGTTGTGTTCATTATATTAAAAGCTGCAGTTTAAAAAATCTCACTCTTCCATTCTCCATATTTTTAAAGGCACTTTTTCTGCAGATTCAACAATAGCAGCCTGTATAAAATTAATATTGTTTATATGCTGTATGTGAGAGTTCAAGCACTGCTTTAAATGCATAGAGCTCTCCACAAAAACAAGATTAGCAGTTTCAGCACTGCAATGTAACAGTATTATGAAATTATTATAGAAATCAATAACACTTTCATTTCTAGAACTAATCTGATGGCAAGATCTTGTTTATAAAGATATTAAACAAATGCATTATTCACATTTTATAATGATTTTCAAGAAAGTGGACATTTTTTTAATTATCACTTGGAAGTGGTAAAATAAATGAGGGTAATTTTTATTAACAGGAGTTTATTTACATAAAACAAATGCTCATTGAATTATTGAGTATGATATTATCTACATGCCTAGTCCTGTTTGTCATATTTTATGCCTTTTGGTGACATCAGAATTGTAACAACCTGATTTATGCACTAAATTTAATGCATAATATGACAACATACCGATAGGTATGCCTTATAATGTATAATTTAAACATGATTGCTATATATTTCACCCATATTTTCTTGGCTTTACCAAGATTCTCATGCATCTAGAAATCTCAATTGTAATGCAGGTTGCCAGATATGAATGTCTGTTTGAATTAATGAACATTTTTATAAAAATACTCTGAGTATGAATGTTTTAAAAACCTTGTCATAACATTCACCAAACTTACAGATGACAGCTAGCATGTGTTACTGCATTTTCATCTTAAATATTTGATGACTGCCTCTTTAAATCCAAGATTCATAACCCAAAGGGTTTCATTTTCTTACAGCATATGTAATGCAGGAGACATTTATTAGTATAGTTCTCATTTTATGCATCAACAAAATATTTTTCAGAGCACCATTAGATGAACTCCCTGCTTTTCAGACATTTTTTCCTGAGCATTTTAATTATAATTGTATATTTTCTTTGACAATATTTGTACACAGACTATTTGCAATCCTCCCTGCTTCCCTATCTCCAGCCCCATCAGAACTGAAAGAATTCTGCAATATAAAATATTGCAGTGTCAGAAAATATGAAAGGCATCAACTAGCATCTCATACAGACTAGATTAAATATCTGAAAACCCTTGCTAAGCTTTTTTTAACCTCTGAACATACCCAAAGAAATATTACTGCATACAATAACAATTCATAAAGACTTGCTAAACACAGGTCTTCATCTAATGCTGTTAAACTGCTATTGCCAAAGCATAAAATGAATATTTCTTTATTCCTCATTGTCCACGTGTAAAACATTCAGCAATGAAAAAATATCAAATATCAGAACGTTTGTAATTATTTAAGAAGCTGATCAACAAACCACTGTTGGTGCAATACATTACTATGTTAGCACTGAAGGTTGTCCACTGACAGGTCACTCTCACTTGACCTTGTACACACTGAAAGGTAGTTCACCATGGTAACCTTGGTCCTGTGGCTTTCCATACAGTAAATCATTTCAGCCCTCTTCATGTAATTCTTTTATTGGCTGTGCAATTGAAATGTCATGCTTCACCAACAGAGACGCTGGTAATTTCTTATGGATGATTAAACTACCTCTGTAATCTATGAGCATGGATGGAACTGTATGCAACAGACTTAGGCATGCACTCCATTTCTTTTAAATTCTTGATATTTTTCAGTTGCTTACAAGGAAGATTGCTCTAAGAATAAAAAGAAATCCTATTTTATAAATGCATTCTAAACAAGCACCAAACAACATCCCTCTTACATTACCTTCAGGAGCAAAAGAAAAACAGCTGCCTAGAGAAAAAATATTTAATATTGTTTTTAAAATTATACCTAATTTTTAATCATACTGACAAATTTCAAAAGTCAAGCTAGTTTATAAAGGCCAAATTAAGCCCAAAGCAGGAGCTGACATTCTTACTTTAATTATATTAATATATATAGGTGAGATACTGTATAAAATAATCAGAAAAAAACCCCAAACAAAACAACAGGAGGTGGCCAGACTACTTCAGCTATTATTTCATTTTAGTATTTACATTCTTTGTAATCTTGACACAGAATTGAACAAATAAGCCTGATGTTTTCTTTGGAGAGCTATTCAAACTAGAACCTAAGAGCAGAAAACAAATAAGATTTAAAAATTATTTTTAAATTATCTTTTCAAAAGATACACTTAGAGGAACTACATATCATCTAAGTTTTCTTTTATAAAAGGGCACACTTGTTTATATGACTGTAATATAACACACTTGCTGTAGCTCTATTTGCATGAAGTTTATACTAGGTTTTTTTTATCTTTTTCTTTTGCATCTGTCAGGCGAGTCAGAACAACAGACACAAAAATTATGTGTGTATGCAATACATAAGTGGATATATCTTTCAAAAATAGGGGCAGAAATACTTTGATACCACCATTTATACATCCTTGTTTAAAAAGCTCTATAAACCAATGAAACAAACCAACAAAATAAAAGCCAACAAAAAGTACCACACCTTTTATAGAGCAAAAATAATCTTAGGGTTTTCATAACTTTAATTAACAAAAAATTAGGATAATCCTTACTTTTTAGTTTCTCATTTGTACCCATTCCTGCACACAGTGAAAAATAATAATAATCAGTGATTTATTAAAAATTAAAGAACTGACAACTGAAAATGCATTGACAAATTGAGAAATCATTTGACTGCTGAGTTCTGGAATAAAACTAATAATTTAACAACATCTAATCATTGCATAAAAAAAGGGATGTGGAATAAACTTATCAAGGAAAGAGTGAAAGCATCTAAGATGCTCGAAAATTATTTTTAGTGCTTTTATAAGACCACAGAAACCAGTTTTTTTTGAACTTGAGAATCCTTATCTGCTACCAGGGGATCTATTTGTAAATGTATAAAAGGTCTAATATAGTAGACTGACATCCCATTTAGCTGGATTAATGTCCTAATGATGAGAATGGCAGCTGTTAGTCAGAAACCTGAAAACAGTTTCAGTTCAAATTATGAACCTTCTATCTTTACTACTTTCTATACAAAATTTAATGTCTTAGGGCAAAGTTAATCAGTTTGGAGAGACAATTGAACGTGGACTTAAGAAAAGAGTTTCATCTAAGCTGTAGTGTTATTGTAAGCAGTGGGAAACCTCAAAAAAAAAATGTAAAAGAGCATTTAGAAAATATATGAAATGCTTCTAATGCCTCTTTGGCTTTCAATTACCAGTGGTAGAAAATCAAGGTTCTGATTTCCTTTCTAGAGTGTAATAAAGGAATAAATCTGATCTTCCATAATTTTTTACAGTGGTGATATACCACACTATAGCTGAGCAGTGGTGCAAGTCTCATTTCATTTTAGAAAAAAAAACTCAGATGAACTTATTTTTGAGGTGGGGAGAGAGCAAACACCTTCTCAAATGAACACAGGAAAAGGGCTACTTCCTGTTTAAGTCAGGGTGAAAAAAAAAAGAGAATGGATTTCATTCAGAGTAATTTTATCTTATTTCTCTTCTGCACCATTGTGGAACACTGTTTGAATTTCCAGAGAAAAGTTCTAGTGTTAAATACAAATTATGAGCATGAAATTGTAAGCTACATCAAGATTGGCACAATGAGAAATCACAAAGAAGGAGTCTGCAATCCCTCATTCTTCTGTTGGTCACTTTCTGTATTTTTCTTTGACTATCCAGCAAGTCAAGCTACATTTTTCACATCTCTTAAACAGAAAAAGGATATTTATTATACCAGGATCTTCTAGACACCTTTTGTGAAAATCGATATTTTCTCATTGATCGCACAGATTTCCCACAGAATTTAAAAACAACTGTTAAAACAGTGATAATATAGCAATAACTGTGAAATGGCATGGTGTTATATAAAGAGGAAAAATAGGAAAAAGTTTCTTTATAGTCATAATTATCAAAGTGAAAAACTAAAGGAAAGACTTGTACATCTCAACTAGTATGGTCCTAAAAGAGAAGGGAAGAGGTGTGTCAACTTTCCTGGTGGAAAATAAACAAATCAGATATTTTAGATACATAACGTTGAATTAAAAAAAAGGTATTGATTCTATAATGAGGAGAAGTATAGATATCAGGGCTGTACGTGCTTACTAGATTAAAGAAGTTTTTGATTTAATAAAATAAAAAAATCTAAATTCTCAGCTGTGGTTGAAAAAACAGGCTAGGTTTGAATTCTTTCACTTTTTTACAGGTGTCTCTATACTTCATCCAAGCTCTACTGACCATACAACTTGGATCCTGCACTGACAAAGAACTGTGCCTGAGTTAACACTAAGTAGGACTCTCCCGTCCATTTTACTGGTACATTAACTGACAAATCTAATCTATTGTCCTGTAAGAAACCCCTTCACTACCCCACACTGTGACAGACTCCAGATATCCATGTGAACTGTCTGTTATCTAACACTTTGACTTAGAGCCAGGTGCAAACTGCCATCACAAATTGCATTTTCCTTCTTAAGAGAATTATTATTTCTTTCACATCATAGCAAGGAAACACAAACAGGCAGGAAATGTTCAAGATGATACTTTAGGGCCCACTTCTCTAGGGTTATAGTCTCTTGATCTTTAACAAAATGCCTGGTTTTCCCCTGTGAAAATGCTGTCTAATGTCAGGTAGCTTGAACCGACTTTCCAGGGAAGCATGATTTCTGTACAAATGTGGCAGGGTGGACCAATTAACTTGGAAACAGTAGGGATCTAACCACAAGAAGTTGTTAGTTAACCTCCAAGCTCCAAGGACAGCCGGGCAATTGTACCCAACACTGCTTGTTCACAACAGAAGACATATCCAGCAGGACTCACACTTTTTTCCACCCTTTACCTGCCACCCTTTCTTATGTAGTTAGTATTTGTGAAACGGTTTAAAACCAACTTCTAGTGATGCAGTAAGCTTAAAAGGTAACTACAGAATTTATTTTTTTCTTACATTTGCATACTGCATTGGTTCAACTGAAACAAATTTAAATTTTGGCACAGTTTTTCTTCTAAGTAGCTTCATAATGTACCAATTATGATAAAAAATTTTGAAGTCTCTGTAAGAACAAAAGATTTAGGAATTGTATTTGCCAACGTAGTGTTTTCCAGGTACATTAATAGCTCTTCTTGTTTCTTGGTCTATTTATTTTGGTCCTTCCTTCCTTCTCAACACAAGATTTTTCCTTTCCCAGGAAACCCTCTGTGTTACTTGTCTGTTTCCACTTTGAAGATTTAGGGGACAGCTAAAGGGAATAGCCATGTTTCAGTGAAATGATCCATTTTTCTTGGACTACTCTCTTGTACTTAAACCTCGACACATAATTTAATCTCTTTTCAAACAATTATATCAATTGATTCCTTCATATTTTTCTGGAACTCCCTTTACCAACTGTTCTGAGGTAATCCACTGTTTATTTGTACATGAATATGTTAGCACCTGAGAGACTATACAAAGCATGTAACTGAGAAAACATTTATGAAAATGTTAAAATGACATATATGCTAACACTGTGCCATGTATGTATAGAAAGAAGCGAACATTTTTGGAGGAGGAAACAATACTCTTTTACTGAATACTGCAAGGCACTTGAAAGCTACAAAAATAGACAGAGAAATTCTGAGCATGAAATTGCATTTATTTATTTCCACTGAGATTTCTTCTCCTCATGTATGATATCTGAATTCAATACCTTCTGGTATTTCTCGACTTCAGGCTACTTAACATTAGTTAAGGTATGAGGTTAAATGTTAAAAAAAACCTCTTCATTTCCCTTTAAAAAACACATTCAGTTCATATTTATATTACTTCTCTTTTTCTGCAGTTTTTCCTAGACATAACCATTTGTGAGGCACTTCTTAGATACAGATTCTGTCGTAAAGATTTGAGTTTCCTGAAAAAAAAAAATTGAGAGATTCATTGACTTTGAATTTATCCTACCTCAGAAAACATAAGTAGTGTTATAGTTAGTAGAGTCCCAGAAATCACAATAGCTGAGGTCTCAGTCAACTCAGTCTTCAGTTTGAGAAAGATCTATTATGGACTGTAAGTGTCAATGATCCAGGGTGCTCTCACTGTGAATTGAAGGGTTAAAGAATGCAACATTTGGACTGCAGGCTGTCAGATCTTCAAGGGATGTCCTCCTGCAATTACTTGTTTTATAGAACACTTGATAATTGGAGAATTAGTTGGCACTGCCAACTAATATAAAGGTCTGAGGGGAAAAGTTAGCACAGTGAGATTGGATGGTATGGTAATGAGCCGGCACCCTGGAGTTCTCCTGTTAGAGATGCTGCTAGGACCTATGGGAACCTTGCTCTGCAAGGGTTTATTGAGAATTGGCACCTCTTCTTCATAGCCAGAGCTGTGAAAGATGATTGCAGAGAACCAATCATGCCTGCTACTCCAGCCATTGTATACACCTGATGCTTCTGGAAAAGAAGTTGAGCAGGTGTCTACTAATAGACTCAGAACTCAAAGGGCCTGCAGGTGTCATATCATACGGAGACCTCCTGCTGTTTGAGACCATGACTAACATAAAAGTATTTGCCTTCTCAATATGTTTTCTTTGTTGTAAAAGAGAGATTCCTGCAGTGCTCATAAGGATAGGAGAATGGTAAAGATAACAGACATGCAAGGTATTTTACTTTTTCTATCAGTTTTGTGTAGCAGTGAATATGTATTTCCCAATGTCTTTTCTTTCTGCTCTTGAATGTAAGGCATGCAGCTTTGAAAATGGGGAAAATGCAAATTATTTTGGGATTATTTCATCTACTTACAGAACATGCTATCAATTCTTAGTAAAGAAAAGGATATATGCATCTCATTAACAACTTTTTTTGGCTTTGACAGACAGAGATATATCATTACCTGTTTTCCGTGATATAGAATAGCTTTCCAGTTTTTAAATGTCAAGATCAAAACAAAGAAATTCAACTGCAGGCTATTTGACTTTTATTTTTACTTCCTTCCCATCACTAACAAAAACAAATAATTGAGTTCTTCCAAGAACAGGAAAATATCTACAACAGAAAGCTAAGACACAAGATCCCTTGAAAGATTCTGTCTTTAATTAATTACCCTTATATAAAAAGCACACTGTAAATGTGTAAGGTGAAGTTACCTACGTCATGTGTAAAATAACACAAAAATAGTGGGAAGTTGTTGATATTAGCATTTCCTGAAATAAAATCTTCCAAAAATGTTTCATCCAAATCCAACATGTTAAAGAACATGAGTTACTTCTTTTCTTGAACTACTTAAAATTAATATTAAGTTCCATCTAGCTAGTGTCAGGCTCTCAAGTGAAGTAGGACTACCACAAATCCTTATCAAAAAGTCAATGTTGATTCAGATCCTGATCCTTTGATCTAAAAATATCTTGAGATTAATTTCAATTGCAAAGGCAAAAAGGCTTATCTTCAACTTAAGCTGAATTTTATCATTTAATCATTTGCATATTCAGTCTTGTTTGTTATTAACTCTGAGCACGGTTTATTCAATTTGCTCCTCTTTTGGCTTGGCCTTGGAAAGAAAAGAAAAGTGTAAAAAAAAAAGGCATATAAAGAAAAACGAAAAAACACAGGATCATAAAATTTTCCAAATCACATGTTATCAAATGCCTTATTGACCTAAAAAAATCCTAACACCCTTTAATCTTCACTATCATTATTCTTCTTTACAAGTATAGTACTAGATGTAAGAAGCACATATTAAATACTTTGACCACTTCTACTCTGTGCATCAATGGAGTATTTGAATTTAATGTGTCCCTTTGAATGACAGCTTGCTTCTCCTTAGTACTCAGTTACGTCCTCTGAAATTAAACAATTAATAAGCCAGAAGCTATATGAGCTATAAATTATTCATCCAAATGAACATTAATCAATTATAAAGAGATATAGGAATAAAAAGAAGAAGAAAACCGACAGCTATATCCTTTTAATATTAAATGTAGTCTAGCCAAAATCTCTTTAAACAGATGTAAATTGTGTTATAGCAATGCAAGTTGTATTATGGCTATTTATGTTAAAAATATACATATATGTGAAACAGAATGACAAATCCATGACCAGTTACCAATAATAAAACAAGAAAAATATTACAATTTGGTGCTCTGTGTGAATAGAAAAGGGAAGTGAAATTGCCCTTAATTATTAGTTCTGTCAATATTTAAGAATCTTATCTTTTATATACATGCAGACATTAAAATACAGTCTTAAACTTTCCCAAGTTCTTTAGAAAATATTCAGTGTCCAAACAAACACATCAAATTATTTTTTTGACACTTAGGAAAAAGTCAAACAATGAGCAGAGTCAAATTTTGGCTTCGCTATGACATGCAAAGAGATAGCTTGAGAAGAACAGAACTGTTCTTATTTCTTGATTTAAGTTAGATTTATTCCAGATGTGGACATTTTTTGTCAGAAGGAGACCAGAACTCTTGATTTGCAGAAGTTCTTTGTGAATTATGTGTGCAGTCATTTATAGGAGTTTTGGAAAATATGCATATCATTTTTTTTTTTTTTTTCTTGAATTGAAGAACCAGAGTGATACCACAACACAGCAGATGTAACAATAAGGCCAAAAAGGGCAGGAAGAGATACTCTCTATCTAGCAGTGAAAGAATACTTGTAACCTTATTATGGATCCAGATGAGCCATCATTCTTTGATTTTCTATCTCATTCTCCATACTCTATTTGTGCTATTTATGTAAATTTTAAGCTCTTACATATAAAACTGTCACCTACTTAATACTGGTACAATGCAAAACCTTCAGTCTTTTGGGACTCAAAAAAGGTAAGTAAAGCATTACTTGCAGCTCTCCAACAGAAAAGAAAGAATTTTTAATAGGATCAAATCTTATCCTGTGAATATATAACTGTGTTCCATGTTAAGAAATTTTCACTCAAATACAGATTCTAAATCTCTGCATAGAGGGACACTACTTTTAATATCACTCCAGCATTAACCTCTCCCAAAGACAACAGTTTATTTCATCACTTTTCACAATGCCCTGAGACATTCCAAAGGAAACTCCTGTTTTTATTTGTAAACTTAGTTTTTTCTTATTTTTAAACACCCTACACCAGATTACCCAATCATAGTCAGCATAAAGAACAGGAAAAAAATGTCATTGTAAGCTCATATTTGTCTTTATGTGGAATAGCTGCAATAGAGCTACAATCTATAAAAATGTAGGCAGGCCAACTCCTGACAATTTGTTTCATTAATCATTCAAGTCTACATTATCCCATTTTACCTGTGTTGTTTTATGGATTAATTTAACTAATCTTAAGTGTTTGAACCCAAGATTGTGAGAAAACCCCTGGAAATTCTCAAGTGAAGACTAAACCCCATGCTGGGAGCATTTAGAGCAAACTCCAAATTTCCAGGAATTTTTTAGCTGATGTAGGGATTGCTATACATGTAATAGGAGGGAAATGGCATCTGTATACAGTTAGTATGGGAAATTCAGCTCCCCTGTACAGGAGAGGCATGGACATACTGGACAGAGTCCAGCAAAGAGGCACAAGGAAGAACAAGGGACTGGAGCATTAATCCTGTGAGGAGAGGTTGAGGGCACTGACTACCTGGAAACTACCCTGATATTATCAGGGAGAAGGCTCAGGAGGATCCTAACAATATGTATAAATATTTGATAGAAGGGAATAGAGAAAATTTAGAAAATGGAGCTAGCCTCTTAGTCAAGCTCATTGACAGGGCAGCTCAAATACTCTGTAATTCTATGGTATTACAATTTCAAAAATCTTTCAGTTTAGCAACAGGATTTAAATTCTGTTTAGTCTCATGTTCCTTGCAGTATGAACATATACTATGAATATTAACAAAAATATATAGTTGGCATCGAGATAATAATAAATATTCTTGCAACTTGCATAATAAAGGCCAAATTTCTCTAGTGTGGGAAATATTATTCAAAATTAATAACCTTCCAACTATAGCATAATAACATTATTGACATTGAATAAAAAAAAAATCATGTTCAGATCAACTAAATATACTCAACAGAAGTAGCCAAAATCAATAAAACTCTGTTTCAGTAAGCTTCAGCCAAACCAAATTTTTACTGTTTCTTGAGTCCTAGAATCATAGCATGTGCTGAATTGGAAGGAGCCCATCAGGATCATCGACTCCAATTCCTGGCTCTGTGCAGAACAGCCCAAGACTCACATCAAGTGATCAATTCTACTTGTCTCTATTCTTCCTTGGTTTTTCTAAAAAAACCTGAAAAAAATTCTAGATGGCAATTAAAGATGAATACTCAAACACTCACATCCCTCAAACTGTACCAAACTCTAGTACAGTAGAGTCTACTGTACCCACAAAGTAAAGGGTTTTTCCATACTGCAGTATTGCTGATGTGTTGTCAGAGTGAAATTCTTTGGCTGTACTCATGCATACTGAAAAATATGAGATAGAAAAATTATCAATAATAGTATTTGTTGTGTCCTGTCTCCATCGTCATGCTCAGCAGCACTTAGAGGCATTTTTTTTATACCCACCACTAATCAGAACAGAAAAAACTCCTCAAAGTAAAAAGACCTTGTCAATCAAGACAAGTATAAAGCCAACTTCACAGAACCACCGAATCACAAAATCACAGAATCACAGAATCACAGAATCACAGAATCACAGACTATGCTGAGTTGGAAGGGACCCAAGGATATCAAGCCCTGCTTCTGGCCCTGCACAGAACATGCCCAAGAGTCATACCCTGTGCCTGACAGTATTGTCCAAATATTTCTTGAACTCTGTGAGGCTTTCTTGAACTTCCCTGGGGAGCCTCTTCTAGTGCCTAGTCACCCTCTGAATGAAAAATCATTTTCTAATATCCTGCCTAAACCTCCTCTGACACAGCTTCAGACCATTCCTTCATCTGCTATCCCTGCTCACCACAGAGAAGAGAGCAGTGTCTGTCCCTTCTTTTCCCCTCAAAAGAAAGTTGTGTAGTGCAATGAGGTCTCGTCTCAGTCTTGTCTTCTCCAGGCTGAACAGACCAAGTGACCTCAGCTGCTTCTCATTTGGCTTCCC
Organism: Promerops cafer; assembly: GCA_013398275.1. Classification (NCBI taxonomy): domain Eukaryota; kingdom Metazoa; phylum Chordata; class Aves; order Passeriformes; family Nectariniidae; genus Promerops; species Promerops cafer. The sequence goes on from VZSE01005694.1 coordinate 348,666, forward strand.
CTCAAGGCCCTTCACCACCCTTGTGGCCCTCCTTTGGATGCTCTCTGATAGTTTAATGCCTTAAATTGTGATGCTCAAAACTGCACACAGCACCTAAGGTGAGGCTGCCCCAGTGCAGAGCAGAACAGGACAATCCTCTCCCTTGCCCAGCTGGTGATGCTGTGCCTGATGTACCCCAGGACAGGGTTGGCCCTCCTGGCTGCCAGGGCACTGCTGACTCGGACTCAACTTGCCAACAACCAGGACCACCAGATTCTCTTTCCACAGCACTGCTCTCCAGTATCTCATTCCCCAGTCTGCACATCCATCCCAGGTGCAGAATCCAGCACCTTCCCCTGTTGAACTTCATATGGTTGGTGATTGCCCAGCCCTCTGATTTGTCAAAGTCTCTCTGCAGGGTCTCCCTGGCTTCAAAGGAGTCAACAGCTCCTCCCAGTTTTCTATCACCTGTGAACTTGATCAGCATCCCTTCCAGTCCTGTGTCCGAATAATTTATGAAGATGTTGAAGAGCACAGGGCTGAGGATGGAGCCCTGCAGAACCCCACCAGTAACAGGTCAGTCTGATGTTACCCCATCCACTGTAACCCTTTGTGCCTGAGCCATCTGTTCACCCATCCCATGATGTGTTTATCCAGTTGTGCGCTGAACATTTTGAGAACTTGTTCACTTTTTTCATAGACCAAAAGCTTCCAAAGAAAATTAGCATCTAGAAATAAGCATAAAAATATCCAGAAATCAACACAGCATGAAATATATTTGCTAAAAGGCAGTATGTAAGAGAAAGAAAATGACAAGACAGAAAAAATAAGGATAGGTAATGAAAATTATACTTAAACAATGCTTTCATGAATTGTATTTCTTCTGCCCACCAGAATTCCTGACAAATAAATAAACTGCATATGAATAGGAATGTGTATGAATATATACTGCAAAGTAGGGTGGAAGAAATTTCCAGTGGAAGCCATGTAGAAACAAAAATTCAGCTAGTAATATCTAAATACTGGCTACCCAGATTTCACAGTCCTCTTTATGTAAGATTCCTTGGAAAATATACTTCTTTCCAATTTTCAGACAGACTTAGAATAGTCTGTAAAAACCGCTTAAAAATCTGAGGTTTATAAGATTTCACATATTTTCTGTAACTGTGAAGTGATAACACATGAACACACATAAAAATACAGATATTTAAATAACTTTTTAATATGGTTCCTGTCAAAAAAGTGACTTACATTCTGGCATGGATTTACTTTATGAGAGAAAAGAGTATATGATAGAAGTCTGATTAAAGGAAAAAAAGACATTAAACATAAACTTCTATACACAAAAAAGCAGAAGAACCTACCAAAAAGACAAATAATTAGTCCAACAAGAACCTGTTTAGATGGAGCACATGGATTACCTATTAACTTAAAACTGCAGTATATGATATTAAGGGATTGATAAAAAGAAGTAATTGTAATGTAACCATGCTGAATAGAAATATTTGCTTTGTAGGGAAAATGATAACAAAAAACTTGTATGATTATGAGATTTGGATACAGGAATTATATAATGGAAAGCTCACCTACCTGCAGGGAGGAATAAGGAGGAGTCAAATACAAACAGAGTACAAATCAAGAATAACCTAACTGTAAAAGAGTCTTTGGTAAATCCTGAAATAGCAACATTAACCTTAATCTTAATCACACTTTGTTGATTTAACTTTTCAATCTTGTAAAGTCTTGGCAAATTTTCTGCTTTGTTTTTCAGCAGGAGGTCTGGAAGGCATCAGATTATGTACATACTGAGAGTACAGGTGGCAAAGAACCGAAGCTCCGCTGTTACAGTTCAAAAAAGAAGACAAGAAAACAAGTGGAAAAGGCCTCATAATGGCATTGATGAAAATACTGTTTTGCAACATGGTGAGTGGATTTTTACTCCTTTTCTTCCATGAAGAATTCTTTGAAGGGCAGGGAAGGCAGGAATAGAGGATTTTCACTTACAACAATAATTAAATTAAACCTAATCAAACCATTTTATTATTTTCTGCTGAAGGCCAATATATTTAGCATCTTCTTCCATGCATAATAAATTGCATTAGCTCTAGGCATTTTCAGAATGTTGATTTGCTAAAGATGTTCATATATATTCACTGACTTTCTTTGTAATATCCAGGTAAATATAACCAGAGGAGTCTTTTTGGTTTTGACAGGAAATAAACCATTAAGTTCATTTGGTTTATTTAAAATGTAAAAATTATAAACCTAGTGAGGTTTTCTACCCATGAGACTTTGGTAAGGGCATTCCTAATTGTAGCAGTCACGTTGTTCCTTGGTGCAATTGCAACATCAGAGGGTCAACACCAGCCTTCATGTTTTCTCTGATTTCTTCATGAATCATAATCTCCTTAAAAAAAGAAAAAAACAGTGAAATAACCAAACCAAAACAAAACAAACCAATAAAACCAATCAACCAAAGAACCAATTGGAAGTTTGGCAGTAAGGTTCCACTTGTAAAGTTAAAAAAAAAAAAAAATACTGACCAATGACCACAGATTTAGGATGTAAGCATATTGTATGCACTTCAATTACGTAGTGAACAATTGGAAGATTATACCCAATTGCACAGATTGCCATATTTAAATACCTTGCATAAAACATATCTGTATTAGTCATAAAAATAAATATTAGAATAACCATTATATGTTGGGAATATTTTGGATATAAGCAAAGTGGATGAAGTGCAAATATTTCTTCTGACTACATACAAAACCAAGTATAAAATACCCACAGTACAATGTTCGTCCATGAAGAAAGCATTACATGCATATAAACAATTCCCAAATAATATAAAAAATTTTAAACCGCAAGTTTCACCCAGCATATTAAAAACTTCTTTCACAGCAAAGCACGCAAATAACTGTCTCCTCCTTGGTTTGTTCCAATTCCCTCTCTTATGTCCAAGCCTTGAAAATCTCATCTCCTGTTTCTGAGATTAGCCAAAACAAAATTTACCATCTTTTTACAGTGCAATTCAGACCTGCTATATGTTCAAGTAACTTAGATTACAAAACTACCAAAGAGATATTGAAAATCCTATTTCTGGCCTTCCTTCAGGGGTTTTATATCATGTGTGATATCACTAGCAACCTTTTCAGTATTTTTAACAATTAAACTAGTTAATTTCAAAATTTTAAGAGATTGGTTGCATTTCAATGTATGAAACATGACCTATAGCAATGTTTTCTAGAGTATTAGTCATGTCTGTGGAACAGTATGAAAAAGGAATAAAAACTGAGATTCTATACATTTGGAAAAGTAAACCTCTAAAAACTTACAGTGAAACTGAGGTATCTTTTTCTTGAAGAGAAAATTTCCTGTACCATTGCATAAATATACGTGACAAAAAATGCATTCTATTTGATGTTTTGAGATTTTTACGCCTTGTAACTCAGCCTTAATTGAGTATATAACAAGTTTTGGATTTAGAATCTATATAACACCATATCTGGAATGGTATTACGTGATAGCCTCTTAAACCAGCCCACAGCCCAAACATGCTTAATGGGGGTCTAAATGGGAAAGTAAAAAGATTAAGTAAATCAGTATGTAGCAACATGATCATAATAGAGATTTCTCATCAACTTTCCATTTATGTTATATTAACATCTGAAAAAGCTATTTAAACATTAAAATTAATAAATCATAAAACAATAGAAATACTTCATACAAAATAGTTTTATTTGAATCACAGCTACTCACAATAGCTATGAATATCCCCATTCAAATTGCTACCATGAATACTGTATAAAATGAGAATAAACTAAAAGTAAAATTAGAATACTCCTTTATAAATTACTATATGTCAAGCTAACAAATGGTAGACTTGTCATATTGAACAACTAAATGTCTAAATGATCATTCAGCACTCATAGTGTAGGGAAAAAACACTAGCTTTGTTGGCTATAAAGCAGTTGCTCGATTTTTCATACTGTCATTCTGCTCTATTAGCAAAGCCTAACACAATTAGGTATGAATATGCAGTAATAACATGCAAATTGTTCCCTCTCAATTGCCCCAAGGCAGCAGTCTCAGCCTTTCAAAGCTTGATTTCTTCTACATCATTACAGGCTTGGCATAATTCATCAGAATAAAAAAATACCTCAGCCTTATTGCATGTGGCCAGCTAGTAAAATCATCAGTAGTTGTTAACCATTCTCCCTCAATAGGTTTGTTAGCAACGCTGTCCCCAGCTCCCTGCCACTCCTGCACTTGTACATGTTTCCCTTGGGTAATGTTAGACACTACATTTGAGCCTGCCAGAACAATTAACCCTACTGTTAATTAGAATGAAATGTCAGGCGCACAGATGGTACAAGCTGGCACCCTGCCATCCCGCCAACTGCTGCTGAAAGCAGCTACCCCGCTGCTGACAGCTGTTCAGCTATGTCCCAAACCAGCAGATGTCAAAACTTTCCAGCTGAGGAAAGCTAAAAAAAAAGCAATGATGGGTGTTTCTAGTCCCAGCAGTAATGATCACTGTTTTACTGTTATTGTATCTATTACCTGTTGTCATATTGTACCCATCAAGCGGAGGCATCAAGCAGCAAGATGCAAATTAAAAATGATACCGGAATTGAATAAATATAAAGCTGCTTTCCAAGGTAATTCTGTACAACAGTGAAAACAATGGGAGAAAAATATATCTATATGATTTCTTTAGAATCTATATTTTGTCAATTCAGGCTTTATTTTAAACAAAGTTATATAATGATATATTGTGTTAAAAGTGTTACTCTGGATATTTCTACACTGGAGTATGAAAGTCTGTCCTGTAGAAAATTGCAAAATCTTAGTAGCATGAGCAATTTGAGTACTTTATTTTTCTTATGTGAATTTGATTGAATTTTTTTAATATTATGAGACACCAAGAAACAGAAATACAGTGCTACAAGTCAGAATGTGGCCTAATCCTCTCACTGTCTAGGCACCCAATACTTTCCATAACCAACTTAAGCTGATATGTGTAAAGGAGGGATTCCAGAAGATTTTCTGTTGTGAATCAGGATCCTTATTCTGGTAAATATGCTTTGTTTGTTTAAATTCCCCTTTCATTTTAGAAAATATGCTTTGGTTTTCAGATTTTTTTATATTTGAAAATTGTAGTGGGAAGGCAGACACATTTCTGTAGTGTGAAAAATTCTCTATTATGTTCTTCATAGCTGCATAAAGATGGAATGAATAGTGGTTTTAGTATTCCTTTAAAAGATTCTATTATGTAACTTTTGGCAATCAAAATACAAATCCAACGCTTTACAAGAAATATTATTTTTTTTTCTTATGTACTGTCTTAATCAAATTAACTGTTCAGCAAGAAGGTAAGATTATGTTCTTATGTAACAAAGACTATCATGGAGGCCTGAATACAAAAGAAAAGCATCACATACTTTTACAAACACATTGAGAATATATTTGGTTTACAATTTATTAAGAAGATTATAGTAATATCTGTGAAAATGACTCTGTAAATTAGAAAGTTTGCATTAAATACTTTGGCTTTCTTAGGAAATTTTGAGAAATAAGATTTTGAAAAGATACATATGGTTAGAATAAATTAAAAACAATTGCAAAATAAATAATGAATATCTGTTAAACCTAGTGAGATGTGTCCATTTGTTTGTTTGTTTTCTGAAAACAATTTTCATATATTTCTATATACATTAACTCTCAAATAGATTGGTTTTGAATCTGTCTCATCTATCCATAAGACAGGCATATGGTAATGTGTGAAATTTATATTTAGCATATGCCTCTAGTGTTAAATTAATATACATTTGATTTAGACTTGTTTGGTTTCATATATACTCTCAGTTTATGTGTTGCTAATAAATTAATTACTTGTGTATTTTAATATTAGTTTGGCTTTGGTTTAGATTAGGGGTTTTTTTCCTTCATGTAGGTAGTTAAAATAGTAACTTTACAAGGGACTATCTTAAGAAATAAACATTACAAATATTTACATCATCAGAATGCTAATGGTTCATTGCACTCCTGTTGTGCAGTAGAAAGAAATGTTTTTACTAGAAATGTTCATTGAAAAGAATAATATAGTATTTGTTGAAAAAAATTATCATATTTCAATTTGCTAACATGCAGCAAAATCATAGTTTGCTTAGAGCATACTTGGTCACCTTCTGCGCTGCCGAAAACCTATATATGCTATAGTTTTGGAGGGTTGAGACTGCACATTGCAGTAGGCAGAGCTTGAAATGAACACTCACACCAGAATCTTGCCAGATATGAGCTCTAGCTTTATAAACAACTAATAACAGACACGGATAAACTACCCAAAGGAATTTAAAAGAACAACAGACACCGTTGTCTTCAATGACCATAGAAATATTTAAACCTGAGGATAAGAGCACCTCAGCCTTGCCAAAGAATGTAACTGGATACAAGACTCCTGACCCACTTCCCTTTCTCAGGTCACAGAGCTTTACTGAGTTATTGCCTGTGCTTGATATGGTGAGGAAAGATGTTTGTTGGAGGCTTCAAGTATTATTTTGAGGGGTATATTGTATCTTTTGAGAATATAAGAAGAGAGCTTAGGATAACCATTCTTGTTTCTATTTGTCTTGATGTGGGAGTCCTTGCTGATATGGTGTATGTGGGGCTTGCACGTAGCTGCCACTCTGGTCACAAAGGTCCATATGGCATTTGTTGTGTTGAACTAGAACAAACCTCAATGTGCAGGTGACATATATATATATACACACACACACACACATATATATATACACATACACACACACATATATATATACACATACGCACACACATATATATATGTGTGTGTGTGTGTGTGTGTGCACATTCATTCCTGTATTACTACTGATGCAGACAACATGTCTGCTAGACAAGAGTAGCCAGGCATACTTCAAAAAGTCCAGAACGTACTTTGGCAGCTTCCCAACACAGATTTTGGTAGTAAAGGAGTAATTACTCTCACATGAACTTGTTGTGGGCACCTGCTCAGTGACTTGCTACCTGGAAGCCTGGGCTCTCTCCAGGACTGCCAGCCCACCACAACCCTGCAGTAGTGCAGGGCCAAGCTGAAAGACTGTGAGGTCCTGGGATCCTGGGCTGTGCTCTCCAGGCAAGTGGTGCTCAATATAGCCTGCAGCAGCAGCCACACCACCTACTGACAAATACAGAATCACAGAATCACAGGATCACTATGTTGAAAGACACCTCCAAGATCCTCAAGCCCAACCCAACCCTAGCATCTCACCAAGTGCCACATCCAATCTTTTGTTAAACGCATCCAGAGATGGTGAATCCCCAGGCAGACCATTCTAATACTTAATCACCTCTTAAGACACCTCTTAAGACTGTGTCCTTTTGTTCTGTCAATTACTGCCTGGAGAAAGAGACCAACCCCCACCTGACTACACCCACCTTTCAGGAGTTGTAGAGTCAGAAGGTCACCTCTGAGTGTCCTTTTCTCCAGGCTAAACACCCCAGCTCCCTCAGTCATTCCTCACAGGGCTTGTGCTCCAAGCCCCTCACCAGCCTCGTTGCCTCCTCTGGACGCGCTCAAGCGTCTCCACGTCCTTCCCAAACTGAGGGGCCCAGAACTGGACACAGCACTCAAGGTGAGGCCTCACCAGTGCTGAGTACAGGTGAATGACCTCCCTGCTCCTGCTGGCCACACTATTCCTGATACAGGCCAGGCTGCCATTGGCCTTCTTGGCCACCAGAGCACACTGCTGGCTCATGTTCAGTAGGTTATCGGCCGATACATAAGGGCCAATTGATAAAAATTACATAAGACCATGTGACAGGCATCATACAGAGCTATGAATGATATGGCCCCCCATGAATTTAAGGATGACTTTGAGGACACAACCTGTGAAGAGAGAACAGTGGCAGATCTGCAGCATGGCACTGCAGATCTTTATAACCAGACACCTGTCATGGATTCGTCTCAAATCAACAGCTAACTGATTTGGAAGAGTCTGGTGCTGCCATGTTCCACCGAAAGAAGCACCGCCATTTTTGTGAGGTTGTGCCAAAGTATTTGCAATGGATTTCAGCAGAACCCTTTGAAGGAGGCAAGGGCTACCAACTACAGTTATTCCAGAAAGATAGCACTTAATACCTCACCGGGTAGGGTTTCCATTAACATAAATCCCCCCTTTACATGTACAGTCACCTAATTTATGGCTCCAAAATTCAGAGGAAGCTGAGACAAAGGACCATGAACTAAAGATACACAGGAGCTGTGGCTCCTTAAGGGCACAACATCTCCTTTCAACTGCATTTGCCTCAAACCATTCATCTAAGATATTCCCATAGTGTGTCTGCCACCATTTGCTGTGGTGCAGAAGCACCAGAAGCAGCAGGAAGAGCAGAGAGTCCTTGTTGCTAAAAGCACTGGAGAGTTCCCATGGGTGTGCAGGGGGTGCAGCTCCATTTGAAGATGTTACATTATCATGCATGCATGCATGGAGTAGGCAGGAGTGGGGACTAGGCAAGCTCACTGTGCTACAGTAGTAGGGCACCATGATGGTTTGTTCCATGGCACACATGGTGGGAGCCTGTTCCACAGCATGATGGCAGCAGCACTGTCAGTGCAAGGCTAAGCTGCTTCCTGAGCAAAGCATGAGTCAGCCATGGGCGTGAAAACTGCTTGTTCTTACTCACTTGGGGTCTTCATTTCTTCAGCACCAGCAAACAATATTTTATATGCTATAAGGAAGTTGTCCTTTTGTCAGGACTGAACTAAAAGACCAATACAAGCCCTAACTAACTCCACATTTCAGATTACCAAAAAAATCTGAGGAATTTCAGAAGGTCTGTACAAAGGTGGTGTAACAGCAGACTAGATTAAACTGGTTGTTTCTTGTTACAAATTCAGTGTTATAGAATTGAATAAGTGTTCTGAAGTACTTCTAAGACTTTCTTTGATAGCAGATTAATTTGAGTACAACTGAGACACCACAGTAGACAGAGTGAAGACTTTTCACTGCTTCATACACACAAGAATGACATGGACACATGATGCTGATTAAAGGGTCAGGCTGCTGATTTCTTTTTAATAAAACTATGTTTCCAAATACAACACTTTTTACATCCCATTGATGGGAAACACTAGAATAGCTTGTCAATTTTTTAGGTAAGCTGGACAAACACCTAGTCACAGGATCCAAAGGCTCTTCCTAAAACTCAGGGACTATCTGCAAGTTAACATGCTCTCAGTCATGGTTTGTCTTGCATATGAGCTCTCAGATGGGGTTGAGTTATTCAGCAGCACAGAAACTCACTTGCTAAGACACTTGTTGCTGTTGATCAGTAATTTCTCACCTAGCTCCTGTAAGCAAGGAGGGAGCAGCACTGACTCATTTTGATACAGCTCTTACCCCTTTTTCCCATCCTTTTTATCTTTACCTTGAAATATCTCATTTATCCAGGAAGGAAAGTATTCTGCAAGAACAAAGTATACCAGGCATATGAAATAAAAAATAAGGCTGAAACTATTGTAACAATATAAGCATCTTCACAGAAGGTACAAGACTTAGGCCAGCGAAATATGATTTTGTAGATGGAGAGAAATCATGCTATATGAAAGAAGGAAATTAAGTAAAACTGTTTTTTTAAAAAAAATCCCAGAAATTATTCTTTATATCCCGGGGGAGGAAAAAGTATTAAACAAACAAACAAAAAAAGGGAAAAAAAAATAAAAAAAAAAATCAAAGACAGTAGAATTACAGAATCTCTTTTCTACAGAATTACTTTAAGGAAAACTCAAAGTTCAAAATTAGACATTAAACTTTGCAAGAGTAATAATGCAGTAGCATACATACATTTTGGCTAACAGACAGTCTAATAAAACTAAAGTCAAGGGTTACTGTTGCCTTCTGTTGGGCCAAGATTCAACAAAAATGCACATGAGATTTCTTTTTATTCTCTGTTTCTCTCATACAAGAAGAAAGACATGGTGGAGCACTTACCATACTAATGGAGAGAGCCACCCCATTTTAAACTAGTTGCTTTCTCAACTTTGGTAAATGAAGGACAAAAAATTGATTTGAAAAACCTAGCAGAAGTGTCTTCCCCCTCCCTTGCTGCTAAGAAAGGTACTTGAACTCGTGCCATCTCACAAACAACTGTCAGATGTTTCAAACCCACACAGCTCCTCAGGGCATTCAACACTTTTATATGAATCAAGGACATTGGTTATGTGCTTTGGATCAGAGGGCTGATAATATGCATAGTGAATGTATCTCAGACATAAAGGATCTCATTTATGTTTGCAGGGTATACTGCTTCAAGCACAAAACAAAGTATGTTCTCTGGGATTCAAGCTGTATATACTCTCCTAAGCCTAGTCTGTTGTTGCAATGTATGTTCACAGTATCTGAGAACTACACGTAGTCCTTGCCATAATGAAGTTTCCAATCAATATGTCCTCTACCACATTTAGATTACTATACATCGTTTTCAAGCTTCTGTTCAGATCTCATCCAAAGACTAAAATTTTAAAACACTGTAGGCAATGATATTCAGTTAAGAATTTCCTATTAACAATTGCTGATTATACTAAAACTGACAATTAGTAATTATCTAGAAAAACACTCACAAGCTTTAAGTGTCTCAGAAAAACCACTTAAAGGACCATTAGAAAGGTAAACTATTTTAACAGATTCTATTCTCACTGTACAGTACATGAGTACATATTCTGAACACGAATTCTTCTGTCTACAAGCTCAAGGAAAAAATGAAATTTCAATGGCTACTATCAATTTAAGTCTACATTAATCCTCTAGATTTTCTTCAAGTACTTGTTTAAATTAGCGTTGACACCTATTTCAAATCATGCCTTTCTGAAATCCTTATTAATAAGTCACCACTATTTTAAAATATTCATCATCAAAATTAGGTCAGATGATTAAGGGATTATTTCTACAAAGCCTGAAATTTAGAGTGTCTGAACACCCACATTTTCAGTGACTTAAGTGGAAGAGGTACTTCCTCAAAAGCTGCATGATCTCATGGATTAAGTTTAGGCCTAGGAGTCATAAGACTCTGAGCTCTATTTTCTCATATTTACTTATTTACATTTAAAATTTTTTGTACTGACCATTAGTATGATTTAGTTAGATATTGGGCTTATATAAGTTCTTTTGCTTTACTCATCAGGGTTCTCACAACTTTGTGATCTAAAATATCCTCAAAGTGTGAGAAACAAAGTACCGAATTCTCTTGCATTTTGTATTCTCTTCAAAATCACACTGTGCATGGATAGAAGTGTGTGGGGGAAGAGATGAGAGGAAAGGACAGGGACCCCACTAATTGTGTCTGTGCCGCAGCAAAATATAATACAAGTAAAAAAATAAAACCAGAAAACTAAACCCAAACAAAAATAATAAAAAATAAAAAATAATTTAAAACCTACACAAACAAAAAACCCAAACAACAGCTAAAGATGAAAGCAAGTAGCCCTTGACCTTTCTTAGTGACAAAATAAACACAATTACTGCAAAATAAATGGTGTAAGGCTGGCAAAATAATACTCTGATCTGGATAACACTTGGCATTACTAGTTACTACATTTTGCAAATATCACATGCTTAACAAAGAACCTAAGAGGAATATAACCAGACTTTTTAAAAGTATGCATGTTAAAAAAGTACATTAATTTATAGTTAAAACTTAAACATGCAAACATTTCTCTCTGAGAAGTATTTTTGTCAAAAATAAGAATGTGGCATACTTTTCCTCATCACCTCAAATTTTTTTCTACTTTCTTCTTTGAGACAAAAGGATTTCCACGGTTTTTTTTGCTTTGCAGCTAGAAGATCCTGAATTCTGTAATAATATTCTCCTTCCTTTCCCAGTAGCCATTTCCTTCTTCTCCAAAAGGTCATTACAGAATTACAGGATGTGTTCCTGTCTCCCTTAGGGCTTATAAACACAATTCCTCATAAACATAAAAGTGAATGGATACCATGGTTGAATAACACATTTTAATAACAGTACATTACTGGATTTGAAAGTGTGACCTATTTGGTATATTCACAGAATACTATCAAAATAAAAGTGCAGCACAATATGTAAAATTTACAAAATGTGCTAACATACAAAAACACACAGGCTCATGGAGAGAAATAAATTGCATGTACTTCCAGACACATGCCTAGAATATTACATAAATAAATATAGATTAATGCACTTCACAATATTTAATCTGAAGAATTTCTGAAGAATGATCTAATCAGCCAGGAAGGTTTAAAGGTGCCACGTAACTACAGATGTAAGTATGCCCTTACTCCTGATCTTACAATGTACTTAGTACCTTGTATTTCACTAATGCTGTTGCTACCACTACAAGCAATTTATCCTACCTCACGTTCATCAAGTGCTCATAAATCAGCATTAGGCCACTTTTTTACTGAGTTGCTGATTTTTAGCCAGCAGACAGCAGCATTTGGATTCAAAGTCTAATATTGGCACACATATTGATTTTAATTAGTCTAATTAGTTCATTACACTAAAAATCAAACAGACCATTTATTACATTCCCAACTAATGACATATGATCAAGGATTTAATATGATAATGAGTAAGATCAATTATCACTCATAAAGGAAGTCATTAACAAGTGTAAACACTGCCTAACTGAATACCATTACAAATTATGAAGTCATAGCTAGGTCATTTGCATAAGCATACTAATTTTATTTCATGATATTCCTTCCATTTAATACTCTGAATACCTTTCATAAAGCTCTTTTTTTTTTTTTCATGAGACTTGATTTATAGCTGTAAACTCAATTCTTATTGTCAGTACTGCAATTGTTCACTACACAGTCCTTAAACTCTATGCTATTAAATTCAGGTTTAAGCAAACCAGACAATGTCTATGGACTCTCTCAGAAAATATTACAGAACATTAGAAGAAGGAAATGAGGTTTCCAGTTGTACCAAAGTGGATCCAGGAGTATTTCTCTACGGGGGAAAATTCAAGAACTACTTTCTTTGTGGTCTGGGATATTTCACATGCAAAATTGAGCTAGTGGTAGAAGTCAGCCCTGCCATGGCTGTTTAGCAATATAAATAGAAGGAAGCAGCATCTGCCAGAGTGCTTTCACTTTACTGTAGGAACTTCATATTTCAAATTTTTAAAATACAATTGACAACTCAAGCTATAAGTATATTAATACTCTACTATCCTTACATTCCCAATACCGAATTCTAGCCCTAATTCTATTTTAATTTTTCCAAGATCCCTGTCACCATCATTATCAATTCTGTATCTTACAACAGCATTTAAGATGGCAATTAAAATCTTAACAATTACACTTGCTATTATAGCAAAATTCTATTCTATTCTATTATAGCAGAATCATATCTATGATGCACAGCAATCAAGAAAGTAAAGGATAAGCCCTCAATCTGCCAAGTTTTTTTTTTTCCTGTTCTAGATTACAATGGTTACTTCAGAATAATTTTCATATGCATTTCTCTGTATCAGAATACATTCAGTGAATGCATGATTACAGAGCTATGTTACATGTATTTATATCACATGCCACTCAGTATTTATAAAATGCAGAGGGAAATTTTTTCCTTTGTTGTGGTTTTTGTAAGAGACTGGAAGAAGTCTCCATTTTCATGAAGGCCTTTAAATATTTTTAAATGTAGAAGCTGTAACACACACAGTACCATTAGCAGATGTTTAAATTCACTGGGCACAGGAAAAATTTAATTTACTACTACAGATTAGAACTTCACTCTAGAAGAAAAAGCTTTCAAGTATAAATCTGCATTTTTATTTCATTAAATTATCTTGCAGGTTCTTAAGTCTGCATGTTCTAGGAGCAGCACACACTAATACATTTAACAGCACCTAATCTGCATCAGTGACAAGTGGCTTCTACAGCTAAGGTGTTCACCAAAAACCAAAAGCTATATCTTCAGGTTCTCTAAGTTTCTTACAAGGCTTCAGCCTTTGATGGCATAATCAAAAAATACTCAGCACTTCATGGAAATAAACTCATTAATATCAAATTAATCCTTTCCGTAAATTCTAACACAAAACTTAGAGTAGGTGCACATTCTCTCTACTAAGTTTCAAACTAAATAAAAACTCAATAATTCTTATGTTAGTGCATCCTTGTAACTAATAATTTAGGAAATATGCAAAACATGATCTATAGCACTCTTGCACCATTTATTGATGCGGATGATGCTCCCCTGCAGAGCTGGCATGTCCTTGCTTTAAGTGTTATGTGGTCCCTGGACTGTTAAGACTGTAAACCAGAAGTGCTCAGAAGGCTGAAGTGCAAGGGTCAATGTACTTAAGTTAGTACATTCAACGTTGGTCTTAGGCACTGGGGTAATTGGCATACAAGCCACGTATTCCAAGATAACAGCTTCAAACTCTGCTCTTTGGCAGAATGTTCTTCAGAGGCCATGCTTAGAAGCAGCATTCAAATGTACTTCAAAGCACATGCAGCATGGATATTAAAACTGATACAGTAACACAACGACCATTTGCAGCAGTGTTCCGTCAAGTCCTTAATAAACTCTTAACAAATCCTTCTTGCAGCTTTTCTTACTATCTTCTTTATTTCAGAAAATAACTGTCTAGGAAATACCTTACTAATGAATTGCATTTCCAGTTAGGGACTAAAATTATGAATAGTGTTTAGTGGCTGATCTTGCAAGTCATTTAAAATGCCAACATTCTTTCTTTAAAGTTATAGTTAAATACACAGTTTTTATTCATGTTTTCCTGACATCTCCTGTCTTGAAAACAGCTTTTCTTCAAAGGGTGGGCAATATAGGCAGCTTAGGTCAGTCAGATAATTTGCTGTTTCTAAGCAAATTGCTTAGAACTTCCAAATGCTTGGGAGATTTTACTCCAGCTGGTTATGAGGCAAACAAAGTAAGCATTGCAACTTTGAAAGGAATACCTCTTAGATAGTCTGATAGTTGCTTTCAACAAAGGAGAATAGGTCTGTGACTCATAATGGATGGCCAAAGGCAATGTTTTTTGATTCTACTGACCTTTCAACACTCTAAGGACAGGAAGTATAAATCTAACGATTAAGTCACAGGCTGCTACACTAGACACTAAAGGACTACTTTGTAAAGGGAACAAAATAGACCAAATTAGTAACGCAATAAGGAATTGTGCACAATAGTTATCATTTTAATGAGCTCTTCTGTGAAGTTTAAATATTTGTAAATGATGATTGTTTTTAACTCTCTTACAGTCCAATTGCTCTCACAGGTACTCAAGTAATGAAAAAACCACAAGTTATAGCATAAGGGGTAAAATAATTTTTCTGTTCTAAAACATTTGCCATACATTTTACTACTTACATTGATTACTTCTATATACTTCATCATACTTGTATCCTGCAGGTCAATCAGCATTATCACTATTCAAAACCAATTTGAATGTTTTTTTTCAATGCCTAATATTCAATATTTCAATTTTTTTTTTTCAATGCTAATTCAATATATGCATGAAGCATGGGGTTTTTTTTTGTTTTCATTTAAAATGCATTTTTAATATTGCATATTTTAGATTGAACAAAAACGTGAAGCTTCTTATAAATGATTCGACTTTCCCAGCCTGTTGTTATACTTCTTTCAGTGCTTCATTCAACAGATATTCAATTGTAGGCTGATTACTGGCCCAGCTTTAACCAGAAGACTGATGCCAGCTGGGAAGAGTTTGTCCTGGTACAGTGGACAAAGCATAGATCAGTTGGAGAAAGTACTGTGAAACCTGTTAAAAACAAAAAGTAATTGAACCTAAGTTTCCCCCTGTTTTAAGTACATTAATATGTAAAGAATAATCTTTATTTCCTCATTCAATCCTGATATGCTTTAAACAACATAAGCATAGCTGATTTTTCAGCAGCAGAGCAACTCCTAACAACTAAATACTAAATTTACCCCATAACAAGTTGTGAAAACCCCTTTTGAACTTCTTCACTCCTATTTTAACATTTTTCCACACGCTTTAAAAAACTTCTACTGTCAAAGGTCTCATCTGTCATTATCAGTACTTCTCCACCACCTTGGCTGCCAAGAGTAGTAGGGCAATAAAAAGCAAAAGTGCTAAGAAGACTGAGAAAGACCACAGGCAGAAAAGAAACCCAAGAGAAAAGAAAACCACAAACTTGTATGTTTGGATTTAAGACCAAAGCTCTTGAAGATTTTTTTTGTCAACATATTCAGCCTTGGAAACTGCAGGAGAGGTAATCACAGAAGCCACTCTCACAGGCTCAAAGCCTGTACCAAGAATCAGTGATGTTGGAAGGTGTACAGAAACAGTACCTGTTTTTCAACATGTCAGCGGTTTCAACAATAACAAATCAAAGACTACTCTCTTCTATCATGAAAACACCGAGGTAACATCTTGAAAGATGCTCAAAAATAGAATTGAAAAATTTTATTTTGGGTTTAACAAATATGAGACAATAAATATGAGTAAGGAATACCTCAAAAAGCAGCTGAGCATCAGGCTGTTGTATCATGACATGAGTCGCATTTGTGTCCATGACCTTCTCTGAACTGCTGTGCTAGTAAGTCCACGATTTATCTAATCCAGGCTGAGCTGCAGATCATAACTTTCCTCCATCTTTCAGTCAGATTAGCTAAAGAACCACCTGCTTTTTCTCTGACACTTGAAAGATAGGAAATAAGACAGTGGCACGCTCAAATTTCTACTGCCTTCAGAATGCCTTCTCTGGTAGTATCAACCCTGCACTACAATATAGGATTATAATACTATAAATGTATGTTAAAAAAAAAACAAACCAAATTATCATAGAGTGTTTTGGGTGGAAGGGAACCTTAAAGATCACCTAGTTCCAACTCTTCTGCCATGGGCAGGACCATCTTGCACTAGACCACGTTGCTCAAAGCACCATCTATTCTGGCCTTGGACACTTCCAAGGATGAGGCATTCACAGCTTCTGTGAGCAACCAGTTCCTCATGACCACCACAGAAAACAATTTCTTTGTTATATCTCATCAGGACCTATCCTTTTTCAGTGTAAAGCCATTACCTCTTGTCTATCACTACAGTTCTTGATCAAGTGTCCCATTCCATCTATCCTATAAGGTTACCATAGGAACTGGAAGGCTGAGCTAAGGTCTATCCACAACCTTCTGTTCTACAGTCTAAACAATTCTAACTCTCCCAGCCTTCTCCTAGGAAAAATGTTGCAGCCTCCTATCACCTTCATTGCCCTCCTCTGGAACTGCTCAAGAAGGTCTGTGTCTGTCTTATGCTGGTGACCGCAGAGCTGAACACAGGATTTCAGGTGACACCTCACAGCCTAACCTTGGACCCTCAGGATATCTTTATGTGAACATCACAGTAGTCACAAATGAATTTCAGATGTTTTACTCAGAAGTTTCTATTGCATACGTATACACAAGACTAAAACCCACAGCAATCTCCACAAGCATATAGTTTATTCTTCACATGGAATTCAGACAATGATGAGGAAAATGATGAGTTCTAACAAAAAAAAAGGCAAGTTTTTGAAAATACCTGTAAAAAACAAATTAAAAATCTATCTTATTGAAAGTAAGTAACCTTATAGGCTTGCTTGTTTTTTTAACTACCTGCACAAGACTAAAAATAGACTTTCTGCATAAACACAGTAGAAAGAGTTCTACAAGATTGAGTTTTGCTACTTAGAAAGAAATAAGACTGGTAAACTCACATTGTTTACCAATCAGAAAGAAAACATAGGGCCCTTTTGGCATAAACAGAGGTTACAAATTCTTTGTTAGTATATCTAAATGGAGTACTGTGAATGTCAAGTTAAAATGATGTATTTATCTTAACTGAGATTCTGCCATGTTAAAAGAAAATAAAATTAATTTTCAGTAAGCTAGGTTTTCCTGACAAGAAAAGAAATATAGGCTTACCCTTAAAAAAAACTATTTAGTAAAACAGATGCATTATATGCATGAAATAAAATATTTTTTTTTGGTGAAATGCAAGAAAAGAATACTGCTTTTGTTTTAGAAACAACAATGGAAGAATAAACAACAGCACCAAAAGACCATCTCAGTTCAATCAGTCCACAGACCTTTCAGGTTCTCAGAAGAAAATCACTTCCTTACTCTTGCATGCATTTTTATTTCAGAATTTTTTCTATTCTGCTACGGGTTGTTCCAAACTCAGTACACATGAGTATTAGATGATAGGTTTTAAAAACATTTTGGATGAAATGAAGGCTTTAACACTTAAATATGTCAAGTTTATGATCTCTATGAAAAGCTCATAAACTATCAAATTGCTCCAAGTAGTGATGCAGCACTTCTAAACAACTTATCTACAAATGATAAACAATTTGACTCCACAAACATTTGTTTGTATAAAAATGGTGAATTTGACCATCAGGATATGGACTATCTCCTAGACAATGGAAAAGTCCTGAAAGGCATCAATGTTGTTCTTCATTCCAAGACATTTTAACTGTGTCTGGGATCCACTATCAACAATCAAACTTTAAACACTGTCTCCACTATATTACTATAACCAATGCAAGATGTTAGTCTGGATTTACAGACTGCTACACAAATTAAAAAAAACATTGATTGGATAGTCAGGCTCAGGGGGTTCATGTGATAAACTTTACCTGGAGGCCAGCAACGAGTACTAAAGGGATGTGTATTGGGAACTCTCTAACAACCCCAACAATGACCTAGAGGAGCACAGAGAGTATGCTCTCATTGAGTCAGCAGATGACACCAAACTGGAAAGGGTTCCATAGATATGCTGAGGGTGGGGCTGCTAGTCAGAGTGGCCTGGACAGGATAATGGTCAAACACAAACTGTGGGGGCAAAGGCTAAGTCCTGCAGCTGGGAAAGAACAACTCCTTGTGCCATTTCAAGCTGTGGGTGGAGTGCCTGGGGAGCAGCTCTTATGGAAAAGACCTGTCTTAGCAAACAGTGAGCTGCAAAAAGCCTGCAGTGTATGTGGGCAGCAAAGGCAGCCAGCACCATCCCAGGCCATGTGGAGCCAGTAGACCAGACAAGTGATTACATCCCTTCAGCACTTTATCCCAGTACTTGCTAGCTGGCATCTAGAATATCACATCCTATTTTGCTGCCTCCTCCTCTGCAAGAAAGCCATTGACAAACTGGAATATGCTAGTGGAGTACTACCAAGATGATCAGGGGACAGAGCACATACCCTGTGACACACAAAGAAAATTCAAATTGAAGCAAGAAAGGTTGTGACTGGACGTTGGGAAATTTCAAACTATAGGCCAGTCAAACACTGGAATAGGTTGCCCAGATAGGTTATGCAGATTTCATCCTTAGAAATTTGCAGTCCCAGACAGCATAAAGTCTTACTTACAGCCTATCCTGTTTTGAGTAGGGAGTTGGCCACTTGAAGTCCTTTTTAACCTGAACCAGTATGAGATTCTATGATAATATCTAAGTTTGATCTACGCGATCAGCCTCAAGATCTAAAGATTTAAGTCATAACAGGCATCAGAAGAGCATTTCTATATAAATATTATTGCCATTCATTCACTTAAGTGGGAAGAAATCTTTTCACTAGAATTTTTACTGAAAACCACTTTGCAGTATGGTTTTGGATTGTCTACTGACTTGAACAATGCTTGAAATGGCCTAATGTATAATCCGTCAAATAACATCACAAATGTGCAAGCCATCATAGGGCCCCAGAGACTAGTTAGACTTTTGTAAGCATTCAGCTGTGTACCTTAGACATTTTGATTAAGATGTTAAAAAGATACAAAAAGAGAAGTGCTCCGAGTCTTTCAATCACAAGGATGTTAAATATCTGTCAGTGTTGGAAACTTGCCTTTGATGACAATATTTCATCATCATGTTGTGTATTAGTACTTCACAGAACAGAATACTCAGAAGGGAAATACTTATTCACTGCATCTGCCTTTTTGTCAAATACAGACATTTCCTTAAAAGATTGGGTTTTTTCATGTGATTTTTTTAATGGCAGAAAGACAAGGCTGTGTTTTTGAAAATACCCAGCAAAACGAGGTTAACAGACTTCTTTTTCTGTTTTTCTTGCTTTGGTGTTTATTTATTTGTTGTTTTTTTTGTTTGTTTTTTTTTCTTTTTTTTGTCAAGACATCTTTTCCATAAACTGTCACTTAAATTTATAAGAGAAACTGTATCTTCTTGAAAAGGAGCAAAGAGCTGTACTTTTCCAGGTATGTTCCTGGTCTTTGGTTACAATCAGGCCGCTGGTTGAAATCCATACTAAAAACAGGCATTCTGGGAAATGTAAATCCTAAATTTCTATCCTGAAATAGAGAAACAGAAAGTGTATATATAAAAATAAAATTTCTAAATTATCTTTATTAACCTTAGCCTGTACTTCAATCTTCTACCTTCACAGCAATTATCAGAATTAATTTACCTTAATAACTCAAAGTACCCTTTAATTCTTTGACATATTCTTTTGTCTCCAACAAGCTAGAAAGAAAAGTTTGATTAGAACCTGTCAAAACACTACTTAATAAAATAGCAAGCAAGGCATGATTTACTGAGCAGGTTTTGTTTGGGGTAGAGTTAATTTTCTCCATAGTAGATACTAAGGGCTATGTTTTGGATTTATGCTGGAAATTTAGGTATGTCTTAGCTATTGCTGCACAGCTCTTACACAGAACCAACGTCTTTTCTGCTTCTCACCCCACCCCACCAGCAAACAGGTCAGGGGTGCACAAGGAGTTAGGAGGAGACACAGCCGAGACACCTGACCCCAAGTGACCACAGGGATATTCCATACCATATGGCATCATGCTCAAAATCTAAAGATAGGGGAAAAGAAGGAAAGGAGGAGAAGCTCAGAGTTATGGTGTTTGTTTTGCCAAGGAACCATTACATGTGATGGAGCCCAGCTTTCCTAGAGATGGCTGAAGCTCTGCCTGCCCATGAGAAGAGTTGGATAGATTTCTACTTAGGTTTGCTTGTGTGCACAACTTTTGCTTTACCTATCAAATTGTCTTTATCTCAACCCTTGAATTTTTTCACTTTTTTTCTACTTTTCCCATTGTCTCCATCATCCCTTGAAGAGCAGAGTGGGGGAAGGTGAACAAGTGCCTGCATGGTGCTTAGTTTTCCACTGGAGTTAAATCATGACATTTACAAAGCAGCAGCTATTATAAGTTAGCTCTGAATCTGTATGGTAGAAATGAATTTGTAGACCTAGGGTGAAATCAAAGTACAACAAATTAGACATCTTAATACTAGAGATATAATTACACATTAAAGAACATAAACTTGTCATAAAACAAAACTCTCAAGAACAGAAAGTAGACTGGAGGAAAAAAGGGATTCTATTTACTCTTTTGCCAAAGAGAAGCTCAAACACATAAAGGAATCTTGCAGAACTGAAAGTCAGGCTGCTGAAGAAATTAAACAACAAAGGTCTCACAACACATTTAATTTGAACTGATGCATTGCTTACATCCAGAAAACCATTTCTCCTAGTTAACCTACTCATACAGTTCCTCCAGAAAGAAGTAGTCAGCCATCCTCAGTAGCAACCAAGAATAACTACCACAAGCCTATATGTGAGCACTCATTCAAGGTTTTTTTATCTTTTATATTTCTTTATGTTTCAGATGTGAAATCAGAACATTTTCCTGATTTATAGCTTTTGTAAACTGTTGAGGTAGTTTTCTTTAACAGGGAAGAACATTCAGACTACTTTACCTGAAAAAAAGTGAGAAAGATCTATTCATGTTTCACTATGGTAGGTTCCTACTCCTGGAATTATTGGTTTTATCTTTAATTAATTCCTAGGGGGTGGTGTTTTTTTTATTTTATGGGGTTTTTTTAAGATCCTAATGAATGCTCTGGTACTTATTTAGATTTAGTTTTCTGCACCATAGCTGAAATCAATTCAGTGAAAAATACTGTCTAAAATTGATTACATAATTACAGAGAAGCTACAATTAAATATATTAATTTAGGAAAAAAGCCAGTACAAATCCAAAAGTGCTAAAAAACCCACCCAACAAATACTAAGTTTAGCCTCAACCCAAAAAAGACAAACAAATTTCTCTATCTTAAACAACATACTTCTTTGCTTTGAAATCTTTTTCAGACATTTGTTCATATTATTATTTTCTCTCTTGCCCAAACCACATGCTGGAAGAATTTCACAAGTGCCTAAAATACTATTCCAATTTTTCTCTTCTCTCTCAAGACTGCCATTACATTGAAAACTACTTGCTTTCCCACATGCTGTGTAAAGATTTTAAGTGATTTAGATATCTCTATTTTATTTGATAGAGACTTAAGAATTTGACATTCATATTGGTGCTACACAGAAAGAGGGCACTAAACAATTATCCTGTTTCTCTCACTGATCTGTATAGTACATATCAGTGCAAAATGGAAAAAAAAAATGAAGAAAATATTTGAGGTAAAAACATGGCTGTAAAAAGGTTTCTGTAACCTAAAAACTGGCACCTGACACCCAGAACACACCACAACAGAACACAAGGACTTCAAAGAACACATGAACCCCCAAAAGATAAAATTCTTACTTTCCTATAATTTGGTTTATTTTTCCCTTGAAAACAACTGCTAATAAACCATGGGTTTAAGCAATGCCTTTCTGTATAAAATCATTCTTTACTAGTAGATATATTCACATTAGAGTTCTAGAATAGTTTTATTTGAATGAAAACATTAAATTATGAAAATTCTGCACATTTATGATATATGTTATCCAAGGAACTCAAAGTACTTTAAAATATTGCTTTGAAGTTCGAGTCTGAATGTTAAAAGTCACAATTTACTTCTGAAATATTTACATTGATATTTTCAGTGAAATTATTTAGATAACTCCCCAAATGTACTTATTTTAAATTCATTTATTCTTCTTCAAATCACTACAAGTAAGCACATATTACCACTTAGAGGAAAACACATACAGTAGTACTGTAAAGTTCAGTACTTAAAAAAATATCCACTAAATCAATCGAGATTTTCCTTATCCTTTTAAAATTTATTAGTTCCATGTGCAGGTCACATATTTTGAAACTATACAAAGTAAATTTTATAGGAAAAAATTCAAGCTATTGATAAAAACAAGTGAAATTAACGTTATGCTTGGAAATTAATCCTCCCCCACCCCGAAACAGAGTTGATTCTATTAAAAGTGATAAATGGAATGGAAATTAAAATTTTAATGAGGTGCTTGTTAATCCATTTGTTCACATCTAATTTGAACTTGGTTAAATTGCTACTTATTATGAATACTATAGATATGATTCCTTCTAAATCTCAAGGGCAAACAAAATGTTAGAGGACTGCTTGTCCCAAGATAGGTCCACAGTATATTATCCAAGCTTCTGAAATTAAGCACTGGAGCTATTTCCTGTGATACATTTCATTTAAGAAAATTAATGACATTTTAAAGCAGTTGGTTAAGTCCTTTGACATGGTAATTGTCCATTCCAGAACAATAGAAGAAATATAACCAAAAGGAGACTGCCTACCTGCCATTGATCATTTCCAAGACTGGAGGGCTTATTTGTACCTATTGCAATTCCCAAGGACTTTATCAAGCAATAACATTTCTCTTAGTAGGATTTGGGGTTATTTTACCTTGTTTATTTCTACTTGATATGTGTATAAGAACGTGGTACAGACACATATCAGTGGTTTCTTCTGCTTGAATTTATCAAGTATTTAAAAAATATAACCTTACCTAGAAGACAGCACTGAAACTACAATAAAGATAGCAAAGGTCTGAATGGGATTTTTACACAAAAACCAATGCAAGAACAATTGCAGTAATGAATAATGTACCAATTTATAATAATTCCATAAAAATAAGTATATTAAAAGGAAAATGTGGAGGCCTAAAAACAAAGAAATGTCATCATTAAGTTTGCCTAGACACATTCCAAAATGGTGTTCCTGGACTTTTCTGTTACAACCCCTTCTTTATTTAACTTCAGTTAGGCATGAATTTTCAAGAAGTTCTATATGTTTATTTTTAACCCACAACCTTAAACTCATTTAAAACAATGCACCTTGCAATCTTTCATTGAACATTGCAGCTTTGCATTTTTTCTGTTGTCAAGATACTAACAATAATTGAACACTTATATTTCAGAACTAGTAAAATTCAGCTGAGTTAAAGTTACAGAGTTTGGAGGATTTGCTTTATGCGCGATAAACTATCTTTTCTCCTTGGACTACATTTTAATTTTGCTAACATCATTTGTTACACTTCTGAAAATCTCATCATATAGTACACTATATCTATCATATGATTCATTAAATTGTTATCTCAAAATTTCTATGCTTCTTGACATTGGAGCCCATTTTAAAGGCTTTTTATAATTATTACTATTATTTTTTAATTATTTTTATTTTACCTAAACAGTTTAGTTCAGCTAAGTTCATGGACATAGTTTGTTCTGCTGACCATACAATATTTAACCCAAAACAGTTTTTCTTTTCTTTGCACTTTTGCCAGTATATCTTATCAGAAAATAAAATTTTAGGAACAACCACCACCTTTATACAAAAATAATATACCACATTATTAAAACCAAATGTTCTTACACTCTGAGAATCTTTCAGCACTACATATTTTCTTCCTTTTCTAAATTTTTAGCTACTTTCTATTCCTTTCTGTTCTCTCCACTTCATATTTTCACATCTGTATCGTCTAAAACTTATTCGGAATTCTAAATCTTATGTATGTCCGTTGTGCCACAATTTAGGAAAAGGGAAAGATACAGAGGAAGGATCCTTTAAACTGAAATTTAGGAGCAAGGTTTGGCACATTTTGCCCTCATTTTACTACTTATTCTAAGTAATAAGAGTTCATTTTTTCTTTTCCTAGTATATTTATACGTCATTCCCGATAAAAAGGAATCTGAAGAAAATACACCACGAAAAATTTTGAAATTAAAAGAAAATAAATTTTCTTGATAATCAGCAAAACTCAAATAAATGCTGTTTAATTTTGGGGCAATCTGATAAGAAAGAAAAAACCTTGAAAAAACAGTAACTAGTTAATATTACTGATACTACTTTATGTGAACCTGTTTCATTCATTTATCCTACCTCAGTGGAGGAGGGCGTAATGAACCCAGGGTAATAAATCTCTAAGAGCACAACATGCATTTTGCAAGGGAGCAATTGTTTCCACATTTACTTACAATGTTTGTCCATTCCTCAGGTAACCCTTTTTTATAACAGTTCATTATGGCTTCAAAAACAGTGAATGCATATCTACTATGACAGTAAATCTGTAAGCTTCTAGGAAAGGAGAATTCCCTCAAATTTACCTAATTTTTTTTTTTTTAATTCCAGTTTTGTTGCAATGAAATACAAATATGCATTAATCAGTACTAATGTACTGATTAGTACTAATGTACTAATGTAAGATTGAAGAGATAAAAGATTCAAAAGAAAAAAAAAGAGCATGGGAGTTCACTGTCCTGTTTCCCAAGCCTCTTCTTCTGTGACATAAAAAACCCCTAACATTTCTGAAAATATTTATATGTTGAATAAGTGTCTTGGTCTAATTTCATTTACCTTTGATTTAGACAGTTGAATTCCCCATATTAGGTTAAGATATGTTACACAGATTAACAGATTACTCATGGAACCTGTTGACACAAACCCCCTTCTCTATCATACTGCTCTAGGTATAAGAATATGTATATTATTTTCCAGAAAGCATTTAAAAAAATCCAACTGAAATCCAACTTGCAGCAAGTTCATACAGGAATTAAATTACAGACAGACTGCTAGAGACAGCCAAACACTCTCAGTCAAGTCAATCAGCGGGACCAAGAAGAAGAAGCCTCCAAGAACAGTCAGTCATGGGCAGAAAAAAATTTCTGTCTAACATTATTGAGTATACTGAAGAGTAATAATATTATTCTAGAACAAGACATAAGTGGCAAGTTGTTGACATACTACCTTCCCTCAGGTTTGAATCCCACTGCTTGCATTTCTACAAAATATGCATGCAACAGTCAATCTGCAAATGCACAGTAAATTCACTGAGTCCAGACGATATTTGCTTTGTAAATTTCAACTGTATTCCATGTGCATAGTAAATATCTAATCCTTTCCATAGCTGAGGAGTAGACTGCCTTCCTCAAGGTAATTCATTCATTCCACAGCTAGTTTTTTTGGCTGGCATCGTGACAACATATCAAATTTCAGCAGCTGATGCAAGGTAGATGAATAACGCTGGTGGCAGCAGTTAACCCTTTCCATCACTCCTCCACGTATCCATTCCCATTGTGCTTCACAGGAGATGACTGAAGGCCAACTACAGAGCAATGCATCTGTGTGGACACGTTGGATGCAAATCAGTTCTGAAGGTGAAGCACCATGACACAGGTGGAGTGTTTGCTTTTCCTTGCTTTTGACTTTTTTGAGCACTTCTGACCAAGGATCACATACTGGGTTTATATTTGTGCATCAGCTTTAGAACAGAAATCTGATCCATGACCACTATTACTGTGGTTACTAGGTAGTAACCCACACCAAAAATTTATTGTCATTGCTAGGAAGAGATCTCCCTTCCTGCTGATTGGGGGGTGGGAGAGGATCACATCAGTACTGCTAAAGACTTAAGCTGATTAGCAGTACCATTTCTCAGTCCTATGCAATGTATTACTTCCTATCAGTTGAGTCAAGCTTTCTTGAAAGAATACTGCCTTTCCCATATAGTAAGGAAGTGCTGGTGCACTTTTATCTGTGTTTATATTGAAAACCCCTACAAATGCAGCCCATGGCAAAACTAACAAGCTCCAAAGCTACACTAAGATTTCACTTTGTGTGGTTATTTTCCTAATAGCTACCCAAAGTACCTCGAATTCTGTGAAGAGATCTTCAGTGTTAATTTCCTTTTGTATCCATAATCAACAAAATTTCTGCTTTTGCTTGTAAAAATCTATCAGTAAAAACCAATCTAAAACACTGTGTATGCATCATCTTTCCAATGCGGAAGTGTTTTAACTAAGAAAGAACAAATGCAGTTCACCATCAGTCAAAAAGACATGTATTACAGTTGTTCAGTATTCACTAAATACTTCTCAAATCCAGTAAACCTCATTGAAGAAAATGATAAATATTTATGCTTTAAACAGTGAAAGGTCAAATTATTTTTTTCTGCTTTTCATCTCTCAATATAAATGCATACTGACAAGGAATATATTTTGTGGGGGGAGGAACAAAACAAACAAACAAACAAAAAACCACCAAAAAACCCCCAAAAACAAAACAAAACAAAACACCAAACCACACACACACACAAAATAAACACCCACACTAAAAAAAAAAGCAACAACAACAACAAAAAACAACAAGAAAAACCCCACCCCAGCAGCAATTGTAACTTGAAGAGGAATTACCCTACGGATTCCTTCACCAAACCATGTTAAAATAACTATTTCAACCTTTACAGCAACCATCAGCCATCAACAACTGTAGCAACAGTAAGAAAAATCTGTCAAAACATTGTATATTAATCAGTTTTTAAGCCACAGGTGCTTATGTATCCTAAGTCATCATTATTGAAAGTACTAGCTGTCTTTGTAAACATAAGAAATTCTAGCTTCATCTTTATGTTCATCTGCTGAGAATTAGCTCTGTAGAGTTCCACTCTTGGTAAAAGATACCAAGATTTACTAAAATCAGCAATAAATGACATGAATGGCATAGTTATAAAAAAGATGTGTTTAGAAAATTCTCTCTAGTGAAAAAAAAATTTGGCAGTTTGATGTGAAAGATGATAATTCAATGGAAATATATACAAAATCTCTCCTTTTGACACATTTTCTGTTCTTAATAACCAATTTTTAACAGGAGATCAAAATCTAAATTATGTAAATAGCACCACCACATACCTGAGAATTTTGCTACTAAACAGGTTATGAGGATGGAGTTGAGAGACCAGGATCAGGTACATTTCAGTCTCCAGGGTGGGGACTGTAAGTTGCAACCAGGATACTAGGTTATTTCACACCTTTTCATATAGGACTTTAACACTTTCCCATTAGACTGAAAAGGCAAAATTACATATTTTTATATATATATATATATATATGTGTGTGTGTATAAATATATATATATATGTGTGTATATATATATATATATTTATATAGGCTTTTCTCTCCCTCTAGCCCTCAATTCATAAAAAGTAAAAAGACAATATCCAAAGGGTGCTGGATATATTAGCCAAGGTGGGGAGGAAGGACACAAGTATGTGGGACAGTATTTTGGCATGTGTAACAATGAGTAGGTCTTCTGCCCACAGATTTTAGGGGCCTGATACCAAGAATGGAGACTGTGATTTCCACAGAAATGGATTATTTTTTTTAATCAATCACAGGAATCCCTCTAAGACCCCCAACAACCACAGCATGTAAAAGCCTTGTATTTGCTGATGTACATAGTCAGGGATGTTAGCTCCATGGGCCCAAGGCTTCAGATTATGTTATGGAAAGCAAACATATACAAGTTTCCCAAATCTCAATATATTTGAGGGGCAGCAAAAACACATATAATACTTGGTTTTACTTGCCTTGCAATTACACATAATTTATTACTAGTGTTCTCATCTCTTGTCTAAATGGGGCACAGAAGAATTGCGAGGACATAGTTGAATATAACCTGCAACAGAATATTAAGCTAAGTGAACAATAACATTAATTCAGAGGCACCTGTTGCAATTAATAGCTAGTTGGGTGGTTGGGTGTCTTTCTCAAAATCAAAAAGGATAAACTCTGTGGGAGGAGGCATACTAAGAATACACACATGGCAGATTAAACCAATCAGAGATGGGCTGTCTTAAAAAAACCCACAATGCTTATGTTCTAGAAGTGGTTACGGAAAGTCCTTGAGCTGTAGCAGCCACCTTATGCCCACATGAACAATATTGATTTTCATTTTCCTGGACCTTTAGCCTGAAAAGCAAGCAGCTCTGTATTACTGTGTAGATGGGAAGGACAGCAAGCAACATTTTAAGCTAACTATGAAATTACACCCAGAAATTTCTTTCCTTATTGTTACAGAAAATAGTCCTGCTGTTTACAGCAGACCTGTGTCTGTAGATGAAGAAAAGGAATCCACACACATGACACAAATATTTTGCACTGGACATTACTATTCTACACTTACATGACTCTGTTTAATTGGAAAGAGATGGAACCAGCTCAATCCTTAGATAAAGCACAAGACCACCATAATGAAGGATCATAGTTCATGCAGGACCACAAATCAGGTCCATCATGACATGGAACATTGAGACAGAATTGCACTTGAGCGTAATTAAGGAGTAAAAGGATGATTAAGCCTAGTAATTCTGCCCCATTAAATAAGAACTGACAGACAGAGAGGTCTTGCAGCAAATGCCTGACATTTGAATCTGGCAGCTTGCAGTTCACTTGGAAGGAACACAGCGTGGATGTGAGAAGCTAAAGAGTCCTAACAGAAAAAGGTAAAATTGCAAAGAAAAACTGCAACCATAGTTCAAAGCAGGATTGACAGCCATGACTGTTGCATCTTGAAAGACTTTTTAAAGCTTGTAGTATAAGAAAGTAATGTATCATACTTAGAATTATAGAACATGCAGAGTTGGAAGGGACCCACAAGGATCATCGAGTCCTATCTCTGGCCCTATACAGGAGACCCCAAGAGTCTCACCATGTACCTGAGAGCATTGTCCAAACACTCCCTGAACCCTGTCAGGCTTGATACTGTGACCACTTCTCTGGGGAGCCTCTTCCAGTGTTTAATCACCCTCTGGACAAAAAACCTCTTCCTAATACCTAAACTAATACCTAGCCTCCCCTCACTCAACTTCATGCTGTTTCCTTGAGATCTGTCCCTGGTCACAAGACTGAAAAGCTCAGTTTTCTTATTTTTTGAAAACTTGTTCCCAACTTAGGACATTTATTTGAGGGCAGCTCTCCCACTATGTGTCACTCTGGCCCTTTTACTCATGTCCCGGTTGTTCACAGAAACTGTTGGTAGCAAGTCAATTACATCTCTGTAAATTTTACCTTAGAATTTTAAGAGTGGTGGTGGAGTGGTTTTTTGGGGTTGATTGGTTGTGTTTGGTTTTCTTTGTTTGTTTTTATTTTTTTTTTTGGTTTTTTTTGGTGGGTTTTTTGGTTTGGTTTGTGTGTGTGTGTGTGTGTGAGGTTTCTCAGGTTTGTTTTGGTTTTATTATCTTTCAAACAAGAGTCACATGACCTGGACTTTTAATTTCTTTTTATATATTCCATTGTGTATTTCTGGCACATATAATACACCAGAAAGTGGGTCTGCTTCAAATAACACATTCTAACTCGCAGTTTTTGAGTGGGTTTGAGACCAGACAGCTAAGTAAAATCAAGTCACTCATGGGCACAATAGAAATCTAAAGGGACAACATGAAGGCTTGGTCCAGAACTTTATATATTTAGGAATAACTGAATATCTGTGATCAACAAGAAAATCAGGATGATGATTTTTGGAAGACAAAGTAGATAAGAAAGCATCACTGGAGCAGCTGTAGTGCATTCAAATATGAATTCATCATATGACATTCAAACTTGACTAAGGCAAAATGCAAACATATTTAGAAACAGAAAGAAACACGAGAAACTAATGCCAAACTGCATGAATAAACAAGTAGCTTACAAAGGAACACCTTCCTTTCAGAGCAGACTCTGAAAAACAGTTTTGCAAGAACAGAATCTAAAACACAATGAAGGAGATGGATTCTTCGTTCCTCTGGTCTTTTTTATTTTTAAAGTTAAAAGTTTTTTTTAAGTTAAATTTTTAACTCCAGGATTTTCTAGTTTTAATAGAATGACAATGAAAGAAAATACATTCTTTCTCATGACTTCCACGAAAAGGCTTGGTAAGTCTCAATTTCACCTGACCACTACTCCCCAGTGATGCCTCAGACCAAAACATCTTACAGTTCTTAATGTCAGAGAACAGTTAATAGTATCTAAAAGGCAATATAGCAACTGATCAAATTTCTAATGGAGCCTAATGAACGAATCACCCCCCCAAATAATAAACACATGTGGGAATTAATGTCTGTACAAAGTTTGAAAACAAAACACAGCTACTCTCCCTCAAGAGTTATCATGCTTGACACTGGCATTACAAAAAAGTGTGTGAAAAGAGCTATCAGGAAATATCTGACCCCCAAATTAATGCCACAAAATTAGTTTGTGTCTGTAACAGTGACAACCTACATCTAATGTTAGAAGTGTAAAGATAATACCTGAAGCTATTCAGCAACAAGTAATTTCTGCACTGAGGAGTTACTTCCACATGGCTGTTACAATACCACCAATGTACACACATGAACTGCTCCTTCTTCCCTCTGTTGCACTGCCACTGCAAATCCTTGAAATAACATAGAAACCGTAATCTTAGGTCCATACCAATGCATCCAAAATATTTCCTAACATTTCATTTGGCCACCAGGAAATCATAAAAGTTCGCTAGGAAGGTGTGTTCACACACACTGATTAACTAAGTGTAAGTAAATAAGTGTACTGAGAAGGCAAGTGGAAGTGATTAGAGAGTCAGCAATATTGACATGTAAAGAAAAATATTTGAAAATGAAAAATACAATTTAACTACAGAGGATTAAATGACATCACAGACAGCCACTGGGATGCTAACAATTACACATAATATTTATATGACTGATTTTTATGCTTATTAAAGAATTTGAAATTAATTTTAAAACTAGTAACAATAATAATTATAATTTTTAAAAAGTAGAGACAAGACTGTGTCTGGGTATCATGAAACACTACTTGGCAATAAGACCAGCAAAGCAGCACAAAAGCATCCCAGGGGAAGCAGTGGAATCTCCATCATTTAGGATATTTAAAACCAAACCGAACAAAATGTTGGAAAATGTTCTGTAGGGAATAGTCCTGAATTTGTAAGGAGACAGACTGGATGACCTAACAGGTCTCTTTCCATCTGTAATATCTATTACTCTGCAATTGTCTCATGTCCTCAATCCACACATTAAGCAATCCTCACATAACTACAGTGCCAAATGATTTGGTTCCAAAGCTCCCACTTTCTTTACTCATCATTTAAGACTAGCAGAGCAGATGCTACTTAGGAATGAAAATAGCCATACCAAGATCAACAACGAAGAATAAAATATAATTCTGAGGCCCAACCATGTAATTTCTCTCACACCAGCAGTTCTCAAGCTGTGTTAGTGCATATAATGCAAAAGGGTGCCATCACGGGAATACGAACAGCTTGAAAATGGTTTGCAGCCCACCTCAATGTTCTGCGTTTTTAGTACGACTTGGATTTGTGAAATAAGCATTCTTAAGTCCTGTTGCAAACTACTGTGCATCTCAGAAACTGTTGAAAAATAGTCCTGTAAAATCTCATTGTCTCAAGTTCTACATTGATGACAGTTTCTTTTAGCTACAATAAAAATCTAAGCAGTATCTACCTCTGTCTTATTCTCATCACTCAATCTTGACTGTGTTTACAAGTCTTATTGACATACCACAAGCAGCAGCAGGGAGAGGACTTTCATTATTACAGACTTTACCCTGAAGTTCTTTTCTATAGGTCCATAATCTATAGTATTACTTAAATTGGGAAAAAATCAGAAAAAAACATTCTTTTATCAGGGATGTCTGTTTTCAGAATGGAGAAATACATCAGGTTTCACATTTACAAATGTGTTTCTGAGCATAAGTTTGCAAAGTGTGAAAAAGACTCATATTTCTATCCCTCAACACAGAGAGGAAGAATTACTGCACTGAGATAACCAGCAGAGTCACACCTTGTTTTTTACCAGAGGTGGTGCTTTAAATTTTTAAGGTCCCTGTTAATCCCATAATAGCTCTATTTTGTTGTTCATCATAAGGAACATGCCATATGTAGAACATTTAAAGTTAGAATTTTACTTGTTTTGAACTACATTTTATTTAATAGCAGATTAAATATATAGATTTGAGTGGTTTCAGTTTTCTAAATATGAAAGCTTTACTTTGAAAAGTGTTCAAAATACTCAATTAAGTACTGTACAATCAAATAATAACTTTATTGTTTCTTTGTAAAGCACATACAATTAAAAATATTTGATGGTTTTTACTTTTTATAGCAATGTAAAAAGCATGTTAACATTGTTATAAATTTAGGATATAATATTTTTCTTTATATCCACAGGTCTAAATGGCACATTTTTAAAACAGGGATATTTCCATTGAATCAGAGGATCCCAGAATGGTTTGAGTTGGGTATTGTTACAATCCACTCTAATCACAGAAGAGTAAAGTGAGCACTCTATGGATTATGGATAGAATCCTGAGGTTCAAATATTCCCCGAAACAAGATTAAAACCAAACAAGGTTAAATGTTGACATGAAAAATTTGATCTATTTTATTTAATAGTAAAATTAGAAAGAAAGAAAGAATAAAAAAGAAACAGGAAAAGGGATGGAGGGCTGAGAGATGGGACAGAAGGATATTAAATAGAAACATATAAGCACTCCATGGGTCCCAATGATGTCTTGTTGATCCCCGCCATCTGGTCTTCTTGGTGGTGATGGTTCCTCACCAAAAAACATAGAATCCAATGGANCATGAAAAATTTGATCTATTTTATTTAATAGTAAAATTAGAAAGAAAGAAAGAATAAAAAAGAAACAGGAAAAGGGATGGAGGGCTGAGAGATGGGACAGAAGGATATTAAATAGAAACATATAAGCACTCCATGGGTCCCAATGATGTCTTGTTGATCCCCGCCATCTGGTCTTCTTGGTGGTGATGGTTCCTCACCAAAAAACATAGAATCCAATGGATTAACATACATTTGGGCCAGGTGGGAATGTCCAGGTATCTCCCCTGAGGGGGTGCAAATTTGTCATTGCCTCTTACAAGACTTCAGGTCAGTTGCATCATTTTGCATCATGTGCAGTGCTCTGGTGAAGGGTCTGTGTAGGGACCCAGTCTGTAGTAACGGGGAGTGGGGCTGCGGCCGAGCCTCCTTCCTAATGAGCTACAGCTGCACAGAATAGGTGAACAGTATTGAAGGCAATGAGACATGGAGTACTAACCAATCACAGAAAGGTACAGAGGGCACACAGGTGTAAGGGATGGAAGATAAAGGGTATAAAAATGGTGCTGTAGGAGGAGAAGGGGCAGACGCTTGAAGCCTTCTGAAGTCATGTGGCATTACTCTGTGGATTGTGGCTGTCTCAACTGTGACAGGTCTGAGGTACCCTCTGGGGGGCCTTGGATGGACCATGACACCCCCTCAGCTGCCACTCATGTGAATGTCCTGTAGATGTGCCTTTCCCACGGTGGGGGGGCCCTGCAGCTGAGCCAGTTTGTGTAAGGGAGGATGGGTTCACTGCCTCTCACCAGAGGCTATTTCACACACCCAAAACCTCTCCTCCTCCGCCCTGGTTTGGGGGTGGGGACTCTGTGCAAACCTGGCAGTGGATAAGCCTGGGGCTATGGCTTCCACCCTGAAGCTGCTGGGCTTGGCTCTTCCAATGCTCTCCCAGCCTTATCCACTACTTTCCAGACCTGAGCTGCTTTGAACAATAGTGTCCCTTTTTCTTATCTCGAATACCAATAGGCACTTTGACTCACAGTTCAGGGTTTCAGTCAGGAGGCTCATTCAGCCTGTGCTTCCATGGTGCAGCCTCATTACACAATTTCACTGTAATAGGCAAAAGTCTCATAAAAATGTTTAAGCCATAAACAAAACATTTCGCTCTCTGACAGTTGGAAGGGACCTTCATGATAATGTAGCTCCAAATCCCCTGCCATGGACAATGACACCTTCCACTAGACCAGGATGCTCCAAGCCCCATCCAGCCTGGCCTTGACACTGCCTGGCATTGGCACCCACATCTTCTCTGGGCAACCTGTTCCAGTGCCTCACCACCCACACAGCAGAGAATTTCTTCCTAATATCTAATCTAAACTTACTCTCTCATCTCAAGACATTTTTTTTTTCACTGCTATTATAAATTAATGTTACATATTCTTCTCATACAATGTAAAGCAAACCCCAAAACCTGTTTTCTAAACAGTATTGCACATTTCACTACAAAGTTAAAATATTAAATTTAATTACACATTTATTATTTATATCTAAGAAAAATTGATAAAAAATATTTTCTACTTCCCTTTGGAAGCTTAAAAACCACAATTTTAAAAAAATGTATCAAAAATATGAGATGTGTGACAAGTGAAAAAATCCGGAACAAAATCTCAAGTTCATATTAAATATTTACAAAAGAGGTTATGTGTAGCACCTTGTTTGAAACAGAGAAACTCTAGAACTCCTAAAATAAATCTTGTGATTGTCTTAAAAGAAAAGCAATACAGGAAGAAAAGCTATTATAATCTGCACCAAAAAAAAGTTTACTAAACCAAATTGCTATAAAAATACAAAGTAGACTAAAACTGAATAAAAATGAAAACCCCAAATTAACTATTTAATTTACCTTTTCTATTTACCACCTGTGAAGGTTAAAAGAAAGCAAAATAACTGGGATGTTATCTTGTTTTTTTAACAGCACTTATTCCAAATTATTGCATGATAATTATGTGCTCCAGGAAACATTCTGCAAGAAGCACCATGCAATATGGCAATCATGGCTTACAAAAGTTGCAGAAAAAAACAAAAAAGAAATTACTACTCACAACATGTAACAGAAAGTCTGCAGCTTTGTATGCACAGGATAATACTTATCTTATTTTTAACATATTAGGAAGAACAACAAATGTTGCTATGTTAAAACCAAACATTAAAATAAATAAACTCGCCATGTCTTGTTTTGATACTAAAGAATAAAAATACCATGTTGTATAGTACCTTATTTTTCACTCTTGATTTTGCTTTGTAGAAAGGAACACAATCTCTTATGGTATCTCGTTTACATATACTGCATTCCAAGTATAAATCACAGAATTAATATATGCATAACTGATGAATATATAGATGTTATTTATATAAGTTACATGGCAAATTTAAAATGTATTTAAAGTTCGAATTAAATTTTACATACAAGTTTTCAAGCTACTTGTCCTTTAAATGAAGAGACCTAAAAGAATGTTTCCATTTTTAATTTTTGTCAACATTTTTTACATTTTAAGTTTTTCTAGACTTCAGGGCTGAAATGGACAAACTGTTTGATTATGCGGCATATTGCCTTTGTAAATTCATCACTCCACCAGGATAGCTGGCAAAGCTACCTCCTACAATTCTAGAAAATGGTCTCAGGGTAGAAACATCAGACATGCCCAGGAGTGATACACTACTTGTCAGTTTAGCTAAAATTTACACAACACCCAGCTAGAGCTAAAGAAAACTCTAATAAATTATATGGCACTTGGATGGCATACCCTATCTAGTAATTTATAAGCACAATGAAAATTGCTTCAGATGGAGAACAATTTGCCTGTTTATGGTATTTCAGTTACTTTTATAGATTCTTGTGTTTTTAGCTCTTCATATTGAATGTTTTATTTGAGGAAACCACATTACAATTAAATGAGGTAGAGGTAAGCATTGGTAACCTTATGCAAATGCAAGTCAAGATTTTTTTCCTTTTTTGTTTTTTTAGAAGACTTTTCTAAAAACCTCTATTATCCTATATTCTCATTTTGCTTTATGCATGTGTAAACATTGTTGAGAAGCCACAAGACCTGGCTGACTATCGACTCTTGCTGCCTCCCCATGGGGAGGAAGTGGTTGGTTGGAAAAATGCTGCTTCTTGCAACTTACAGCTGCTTCTTCTTCCCAGGTTCAGATGGCTGCTTCTCATCTCTACTGAGAATGACTTCCATTTCAGGAGAATGAAGAACCTCCCAAGGAGGACAGAAGCATTTCTCTCGTTCCTAGCATAGAAGAATGAGGGAGGATGATGATGAAACACTTTTCAATGACACCATAACTTAGCACTAATTTCTTTTCCCTTACTCCACACTCCCATCCTACATTTTTTTTGATGCACTGTGTACTTACAGACCAGGTTTTCCATCTTTTGGTAAGGTGGTCATTTTTGTATACTTATCCACAGGAAACAAGGGAAAGGATTCACTACGCCATGTGAATGCACTAAATAAAATAAAAGCAGACATGCTCAGACTGTAAATGAAGGATGAAGCAAGTATCTTTCCACCTGCAGCTCAGGTACTTGGCTTTCTTATTGAAGAAAGACATACTAAAGGAGCTAAAGGGATGCTGGAGTGGTCACCTTACATTCTCAATCAAATCTTTTACCTCTAAAAAGATATACCAGATATGATTAACTATACTGGTAGTCTGTACATCTACCAACTGCAAAGAAGTCAAAATATGAGAGGCAGAGTCATATTAGCATATAGGCTGGTTACTCTTTTTTATTGACTTGACCAGCAGTAAAAATGAATTTGTCTGTAAGAGACAACATAGATTCACAAAATCCATTATCAAACTAAATTAACAAACTCTAGTTAAAAGCAAGAATTCCCTAGAAAAATGCTATATTTGCTCCAAAATAAAAGTGCAAAATATATTTTTATATTTTATATATAATTTATTTATTTTCTTTTATAATATATACAAAATGCATTATATATTTAATTGATGTTTCATCCTTGCATGAAAAGGAGAAATTCCTAAAAATAAAATCCTTCCAAGAAAGTCAACTGCAACTCCAAGGGCACAGTAAGGCCATGCAACAAAATGTTCACTTTAGAGACAATCAAATTAACAATACATCATCAGCCAACATATTTACATGCCATATTGAAATAATATATAGAAGCAGTAGTTTCACTCCTAGTAACTTCATTACTAGCACACTGTGAATAGGCTTGCATTGCAAGTAGCAGATATCCTTTTAAAATCCCCTCGCAGCTCTATTTTCAGTATCTTACTCCTATTAGCTGAGTGCCATACCTATGGAACACCATTCTGAGTAGCTATCTAAGAAATGAATGACAGGTCTTCTGACACAGTATTATTCATGTTCAGGTCTACTGTGCTCTTCCTCTACCTTCCTTGATAATTATTTTGCTATTTCTCACATAGGTAAGAGGTCAAACTGTATATTTAGAGAACCTAAGGCTATGAAAATCATCATGACCATCTAAGCTGACCTCCTGAATAATGCGGACAACATAATTATATGATTCCAAATTAAATCTATAAAATCCTGCTAAAGGAACAGTTTATTCTACTGAATGACTTCCAATTCCTACTTAAAGGACTTCAGACTCTAAAGAGCCTATCATATTCCTAAACCATTTGTTCCACTGGTTAAGTACCCTGAGTATAAAATTCTTATCTAAATCTGCCTAACTTCACCTAACATGCATCAAACTGCTCAGCTTTCTACAAGATGAAAGACCCTCTAGGGTCTAGAAACCTCCTCTAGGTTGCTGTAAGTTTTACTTAACTCTCTTCATAAACTTCTTTAGTTAAATTAGCATTCTAGTTTATCTCAGTCATGGTGATAATATTAATCCAATTTAGCAAATATTTTTGAGAAACAGTAAACCCAAGCTTATGGAGAAATGTATGGGCAAAACAAACATATTGAACACAGAAGCAGAAAGACAGAATAACAAGCAACCATAAAGCTGGAAAAATGATCTTACATTATTTATCTAGTCTAGTTTCAAAAAAAGAATCATTGGATTGACCAATTTCATCATACTATTCTTGCAAAATATTCATCTGTTTGAAGCAAAATTGTATTTTGATCATTTGTACAGACCTGAAATATTCTTACTCAAAAACAAACTGAAAACAAAAGAAAAAAAAATTTAAAAGTCTTTCAAAATTTTGGCATTTACCATGATTTAATATTCTCATTTGTTCCTAATCTTTCAACATTATGTCATCACTCCTTTCTTCCTAATTGTCATAATAA
The DNA here is from genome assembly GCA_013398275.1 of Promerops cafer. Taxonomy (NCBI): domain Eukaryota; kingdom Metazoa; phylum Chordata; class Aves; order Passeriformes; family Nectariniidae; genus Promerops; species Promerops cafer. Next base: position 387,615 of record VZSE01005694.1, read on the forward strand.
GCATGCCTATGTAAGTTAATATGTACTGAAAAAAACCCAACTAAACAGAATGAAAATATTTAAAATGTAGCCCCAAGGAACAGCTGAGGAAAAGGGCAAGGTTTCATACTTTTATTTAAAGTTTAGACAGAACTACAGGTTAAAGGTTCTGTAACACACTAACAACGTGGTTTCCGTTAGGGTATAGCTTTTGGATGGTTACCAAGACAAATTTTAGCTCCTTGTACAATTCTAACCCTGTTTGCTATACAAACTTCTTTGCCCCATTCAACTCCTTCCATAAACTCATGACTGCCACCAACACTGGAAGAAGTAAAATTATTTTTCTAACTCACAGTGAAAATACAATATTTATAATTTTCTACATGTGAACAGTATTTTGTCTCCTTTGCAAAGCACCAACATAGTTTCAAGTATATAATGAATAATTATTATATCAATATTTTAAAACTCAAGGTCCTATATCACATTGGATTTTATAAATTTCCTACAAATGAGCTAAAAATGTATCGTGTCTGACCAAACTAGATTTCACATGAAACTAATAACTATACAGAGTTAGGCTTAAAGATTAAATGACTGAAAAAAGGCTGAAACCTTATAATGACCAACAGAAAAAAATATACTCCAAAAGGTATGGAAACAGAAAATTATTTTCTGGAACAAACTAAAAATACTATCAGGATAAAAATATAAAAGCAAAGTGACCTAGCCAATTATAACCAATGTAAAAATGAGACACTCTGTTCAGACAGAGGAGTTTTTCTGAAGTGTTACATTAGTCACAATAAAGCAGGCAATTTAAAAGAAGTCTGAATGAACAAAAAGCTGGAATTTTAACAAGAAAATTCACATGTTGACCAGAACTTCATATTCCTAGAAACTCTGAGCCAAATATAAGTCTTAAACTTTTTTTTCCCAAATGAAGACAGTTAATTGCATAATTAGGAATCATAACAGCTGTTCCATGTGAAAGAAGAATGACTAATTTAAAACATAAGAAAGACAGGACCTCAAATGCTGCTTCTCATTTGGCTTCCCCTCAAGGCCCTTCACCATTTTTATTGCCCTCCTTTGGACAACTCTCTATAATAGCTTAATGTCTTTTTTTATATTGTGATGCTCAAAACTGCACACAGCACCTAAGGTGAGGCCGCCCCAGTGCAGAGCAGAATGGGACAATCCTCTCCCTTGCCCAGCTGGTGATGCTGTGCCTGATGTACCCCAGGACAGGGTTGGCCCTCCTGGCTGCCAGGGCACTGCTGACTCAGACTCAACTTGCCAACAACCAGGACCACCAGATTCTCTTTCCACAGCACTGCTCTCCAGTATCTCATTCCCCAGTCTGCACATCCATCCCAGGTGCAGAATCCAGCACCTTCCCCTGTTGAACTTCATATGGTCGGTGATTGCCCAGCCCTCTGATTTGTCAAAGTCTCTCTGCAGGGCCTCCCTGGCTTCAAAGGAGTCAACAGCTCCTCCCAGTTTTCTATAATCTGTGAACTTGATCAGCATCCCTTCCAGTCCTGTGTCCAAATAATTTATAAAGACTTGGAAGAGCACAGTGCTGAGGCTGGAGCCCTGCAGAACCCCACCAGTAACAGGTCAGTCTGATGTCATCCCATTCACTATAATCATTTGTGCCTGACTCATGAGCCAGCTGCTCACCCATCCCATGATGTGTTTATCCTGCTGTGGGCTGGACATTTCATCCAGAAGGATCCTGTGAGAGATGGTATCAAAAGCTTTATGTAAGTCCAAAAAATTACATCAATTGGCTTCCCTTGATCAGCTGGGTGGGTCACCTTGTCAAAAAAGGAAATCAGGTTTGAAAAGAAGGACCTTCCCCTCATGAACCTGGGCTGGCAGTGACCAATGACTGCATTGTCTTTCAGGTGTTGTGTAATACCTGCCAGAAAAATCTTCTGTATAACCTTACCAGGCACTGAAGTGAGTCTTCAGGCTAAGAGGCATGTAGTTTCCAGGGTCATTCTTCTTGCTCTTTTTCAAAACTGGGACAATGTTGACCAGATTCCAGTCAACTGGGACCTTTCCAGATCCCTAAGACCATTCAAAAATCATCAGGAGAGGCCTCATGATGACATCAGCCAGCTCTTTAGCTATTGCCAGATAAATCCCATCATGCCCTATATATTTATAGGGATCCATCTAGAACAGCAGCATCCCTTACAATTTCATAGTCAACTGGGAGTTTATCCTCCTCACACTCATGGTCCTCCAGCTCAGGGTACTCAGACCCTTTTAGTCCATCACTGGCGTTGAAGACAGAGGAAAAGAAAGCAATAAACATCTCCACCTTGTCTATATCCCTGTTTGTGGAGTGACCATCCTCATCCTCTAATTTGCCCATGTAATTTCTGCACTGACTTTTGCCATTAATGTATTTTAAAAAACTGTTTCGACTGTCCCCCACATTTCTGACCAGCTTCAACTCCAAGTGAGCTTTGGCCACACAAACTTTCTCCCCAGAGCAGCAATCAACATCTCTGTATTCTTCCCATATCACCTGACCTTGCTTCCACAGGGTATATGCCTTCCTTTTCTATCTTATCTCCAAAAGAAGATCCCCTCTTAGCCAAGCTGGCCTTCTGCTTTGTCTGCTTGACTTCTTACATTTTGGAATTGCCTGTTCCTGTGCCCTTAAGATGGACTTCAGCACCTGCACAAGCATTTTCCAAGGGGACCTTACTAACTAGTTTCCTGAGCAGCCTGAACGCTGCTCTCCTCATGTCCACGGCTGAAGTTTTGTTGGCACTTTTCCTGCTGTCAACAGAGATTTTAAACTTGACTGCATGGTCACTCTGGCCAGGATGGCCACCAATCTCTGCTTCACTCAGGAGACCCTCTCTGTTAACAAGGAACTAATCAAGGAGGGCATATCTCCAGGTTGGCTGCCTTAGTACCTGCACCATGAAGTTTTCATCCAGGTGTTTTAGGAATCTTCTGGACCTCATTAGACCAGGCCAGAGGGAGGATCAGTTGTTCATATAAGTGTGTCTAACTGCTTGCCATTTTCCTATTATTAACTCTCAAAAGAGCTATCATAAATCCATGCTTGTTCACAATAAATTACCTCAAGTAAAATTCCCCAACTCCAGATTGTCTTATGACTGTATTACCTTAAATTTTAATACAGTGACTTAGTTCTACTAGATTTGAGAATATTACAGCTGTTGTGGTAATCAGTAAATGGGAAGGACCAGGGTATAGAAAAGTGAGAATAATCTCTATTAGTTCCCTGACTGATGACAGAACAAGGAGACTTTAGATGTTATTCACTTTGACAATAACCAACAGCTCATTCAGCACATGCATTCTTTGGAGTAAGTACAAGCACATGATGCCTTTTGCCCAGCCAACAGAAGCAAAAGGAAGCTGAGGGTACTACAAGCATTAGTTTAAAAAAGAAAACATGAGAAAGATATAAACAAATGTAGAAGGATTCAAAGTATTTCAGAGTGAATATATAAGGATATAAGCAGTACTGGTTTAGAAAGCTCTAAGGGTACTACTAAAAGATACCAAAGGAAGAGGGAGGTAGCAAAAAGCTGGATTTTACAGTGTGAGTATGAAGGAGATATACAATATGCCCTGCTCCCACTCCCCCCCCCAAAGAAAAAAAAGAAAGGCAAAAGAAAATTCATTCATTACTTTTGATTGAACAAAGTAGTACACTACTCTATCAATAGAGAAATAATATAGAAAATGAGAGGTATGGGTTATCTTGTCAATGTGAAGATGAATGCTTTAATTTCGTGGTGCTCTGGCCACCAAGGATGGGTAGACAATGGGGTACCACTCACCCTTCCCACAGCTGCCAATGTAAGTAGTCAGGAATGTAGGACACCTGGGACCAAGCATGACACCATGTGAAGCCTGCTTTCACATCTTTGTTCCCAAGAGTGCTTACTTAACTTTGCAAGACCCACTCCTACACTCTCAGATTTCACTGTAAAAATGACAGAAAGTTATCTTTGATGACAATTATGGCAGCTTCCTTCAAGACTCATTTGCTAATTATTTTTTTCTGATAATTTTGATACTACTGATTCTACCCTTACTATTGGCAAGATGTTCCTTGTAAGACTGTGTTACATTCCTACCTTTTACTGGGGAGGGGGGAAAGAAAGTATTTTACCAATAGAATATTTTAACAAACTAATTAGTATGAACTTGAAAGCTATTAACTTGTTGAAAAAGCTATTAACATATTTTCATTATGCTATCTTGCAAATTAAATATCTATGAGACTCCAGAATCAGGTCTTTATTCTGAGAAGAAATGTCTCTGCTAAGGAGATTAATTTTTTTCCTTTTAATTAGAAAAATAAGGTAACATGATGAATGTGTATGTTTCTCTCACACGTATTTGGAAGCAGTGTTCATGCACAGTAAATGGTTAAAGACATCAGACTTTAACCTATTCTAAAACCTAATACTTCAACTCCCCAAATAATAAATCCTTGCTTTTTGCCATGTTTCTATGCTCATGCGAGATTACACTTCTCCTTTTTGTTAAAGAAAGGAAAGAATTACACATATGAACAGCAAGAAAAATGTTTCATTTACTTAAAAATGAAATAGAAAGAAAATGCTTTGTCCTTATCGAAAGCGAGGAAGTGTAAAAGAGTAAACCTCATCACAATTTACACAGAAGTTTAAAATAGTTCATCCCATAACACCCTATCTCAATACTGTGCTTTCATGAACCCTGCAGAAATTCTCCCACCTTTGGACAAGCTGTGAATCTTTATAAATTATGTTTTGCATATGTTCAACAGAAAGTTCCTTCCAAAAGCAAAAGTCTCTTAAAAAAAAAAAAAAAATTAAAATCCCTACTGAGTACTCTCCAAGCTGGAGATGAAGGAGCTAATCTAGCCCTTTGTAGTTGCCTCTGTTCCAGGCTGTTACAATGCTTAAGACAAGAAGAGACAGCAAGGGAACATTTCCTTCTGTGCCTTTTGTTCCTTCACTAATTGAGCACTGAGAGTTCACAGATGAGAGAAGCATAAAAGAGGCAAGGAAGACCAAAGACAATTAGGTAGATTAGACAGACAACTGCTATTGGAACAATGATACAAAAGGTCAGAGGACAGAAAAAAAATCATCAGAAGGGGAAGATGAGACAGTTTTAGACCTGTATTTACTCTTGAAGGACAATGAGCAAAATCAGGACACAAAGTAAGGTGGGTATGACATCAGGGAAAGAAAAGCTGTGTTGAACAGATGTTGCCAGCTGAGAGGAGGTAGAGGACAAATCTGTACCAATATAACACATCCTGCTCAGAAACTGGAACTCAGTCTGAGTTTGCAAACTCAACCCAGTGGTCAGCAAAGCATGTCCTTTAACAAACTCAACAAGTTGGCCCCTGTATAGATGATTATCATAAGTGCTCTCTCAAATTAAGTACCAGATGTCTGTGTTATCATAATGAGCTATGTGAAGATCAATATAATTCCACATCATGGATTTTTTTTTTAGTTGGCTTCACTTTAAAACTTAGCAGTCTATATTGATAAAACTACAATTTTTCTGAGGGATCATTTTCTAACTGGATAATATTATTTCCAAATTACTTTTATCCCTCCCTTCAAATTGTTAAGTCACTGCTAGAGAAGTACTGGTATTACATCTAAAACTGACAAAGAGTTGAAATGACACTACCAGTAATGGGCCAAATATTCTTTAAAGGTCTTTTTAGTGCTTTGCAGGAAGTATCATCATCACTGTCCCAAGCCAATAAATAATTCTATTGTTTGATAAAACATACACTGAATTTGTCCTTCCACAGAAAAATAAAATCTTGTTGAATAAATGTGAGATCCCACTGATCATACATAATGAGGTGAAACAATCAAATTCCCTTACCAAACACAAAGTCGTTTAAGAAAAAATATCTTTAACAGTAAGCCAATTTAAACAAGAAATACATATTGTAAAAGCAATCTTTGTATTTATCATGTTTTCCTTATCTAGATAATCAAAAATATGTGTTTTGATCAATGTGGCCCCATTTTTTTCCATTCAATTCTTTGTCTATTTTTCATTGTTGGGAGGTTCATAAAAGAGTATACACACCTTCATCCTTAGTTGCATGCAACACTAAACTGAAGTTTCCAGAGAAGTTTAGACTTTAACATTGATCTTTTTATTATCATCAAATATAATGCAGACACACAGTACTGCCCCTGCTCTTGTGAAAACCAACTCAAACTAGGAGACAGCTGTATAAAGTGCTGCAAAACACTGCCAAGAATTCAAAATGATAATTTTAAAATGAAAAGGATAAATATTAAAGGATGGTCTCCCCAAAATGAGCGAGACCCACATAAGAAAACTTGTATACCTTTCTTATCTCTACCTATTGTTCTGAAGAAGAATCTTAAACCTGATTTTAGAGAAATGTTGACTGCAAAGCACAGAAAGCATATTTGTTGCATTAATAGGTACCATTTTACACAGTTACTTTCTAGATTAAAACTGCATTTTACAGTGATGCAAAGAACTGCAAAGCTGAAAAGAGGGATTATAAAACAGAAAAGGTAGTCTTCAGTTCAAAAAATATTTCTATTGCTCTCCAAGGAGATTTATTTCATCCACCATATAGCATGTGTCAAGAGTTATGCTGATCCTTCACTGGGAGCTAAGTACCCTGATAGTTTTTACATTACCATGCACCACAATAGCAAGCCTTGACATTGGTTATAAGTGTCAGATGGAGCCTTCATTAATTGTCATCATCCTTAAGACATAAAAGAAACCCTCTCTTCTTGAATGTTATTACACAAAAAGTGTACATGTTATCTATATACAGCAAGTGCAAAAATGTTTTGTATTGTAATAATAATCATTTTGAATATATGGGGTAGAAAGTGTACTATTGTTAAACTGTCAGTCAAAACCCTTGTTATACAAGGATAGAACATCACATCCATCTATAACAGCCTTTTCTGTCAGTCAAATGTGTTGTTCTATACAAATCTAGCATCAATTTGATTTTTAAATTGGCAGAGGCCCTAAAACATTATACTGATGTGATATCGATGTGATCTAAGTTGCTGTTGATTCATAGTACAACGCAGGTTTCCTCTAAAATCTAGTTCTGCTTTTAGACATCTGCAGAACATAGATTATTTTGCATATGTAAGTACAAGAACAGTCAATTTAAACTTTTCTTCCATTATGTTCCAAAGAAGTGTTTGGTGATAATCTCTAATTTTAAATAAGAATAATTTGCAAAGTTCATATAAGAGTGATGAAATTATTATTAATGTGGACCGCACAAAACCCAGGAAATACTCCTGTTTATCCATTACTTACCTTGACTCAGAATAAGATTAGTCCCTTTATCTCAGCAATGTGTTTTATGAAAATTGAGTTAAAAACACTGAAGTCCTTCAGCATTTTTCTGTGACATTAGCTGCAGAATGAACTGAATGGGACACACTATTCACTGACAAAAGAATGCAGAGCTAGACTCTGTTCCTTGTCCCATGGAAAAAATGAACAAAAAATAAAAAAGCACAGTGAAATTTAAATTTTATTGTATAACAAATACAAAATAATAAGACAAGCTCTGGCCCTTTTTAACCTATTCCCATGCATACCCTGACATCCACCATTTTTCTACTAAGGGACTAATTTTCTTACCTGGGTTCAACATAAGCCAAAGAAAGCATATCAAATCAATCTTTTCATACTCTACTAACAAATTCAATCACCCCATTTCTCCCATCTCTGAAGTGTAAAAGTAAAGGTAATAAAAGGTACAAGTTACCAAAAGCAAAAATAGGTTGTTGAGTTATATTTTTTGATATTGTGTTTTTAATTTCATACAGGAATCATTAATCTAGAGTGATCTATTAGCATCCTGAAAATTATTTGGGCATATGCAACATACCAGACCTTTTCCATAGCCATAATCAGTAACTTGTATTCACAACAACTGTATGGAATACTACCTAATGTCAAGGTTCTAAAATCTTCAAGAGCCTTGAGGGCAAGCACAAACAAATTGCTATTGAGATGATATCACCAATCACTTTTTCACTTGGGGCAAGTTCAGATGGATTACTACAGAGATGGTATCAGAAATCTGTTTTCCACTTGCACTGTTTCAGTAACAGTCAACAATCAAGGACGCCAATGCCTAAACCATCTACATTTTCAGAACACTAAAGCTTACAACTCTTAGTTAAGGCACAAAATGCAAGTTCATACTTTAGTTTACCAGCCCAGCTACCTTTTTAAAGAACTGAAGTAAAAAAGCTGGCTACAGTAACCCTCATATATCAGACATAGAACTAAAATATATACTTAATAGTAGTTTTCAAAATTAGGCCATAATTCAAAAACTCCCAAAACATTACTTTTGTTTTAAGCTTCAACATGTTAACCTTCCAGTAAAGGACCTAATATTTCCACGATTCATTTAAAATTTAACACAAAAACTCACTTGTAAGGTCTTACTATTTCATTCACATCAGAACTGTGAATGCTGAATACAAAAGCAGTTTCTAAGGCAATCAAGAGTTTGCACATAAAAAGTAATTATAATTACATGTATAATTAACCCAATTAATATTTACAGCAGTATTTACTTAGCCAGCATGTCAAAGGAAGCTAAAAAAATAGGCAGCTTGCATATTGGTACTGTGTACTGTCTTTCCATTCTGAAAAAACTATGCACAGTGCACTGTATATATTCAATTGTTAGTCTCACATTTCATGTAGCCAGTAATTTTATGTTAACTGCTTGTTTTTTAATTCAAGATTGAGTAATTTTTATCCCTATCTCAATTATAATTTGAAATATCTGAACTGGTATTTGAAAGCTGATTTACAATTAAAAAGTGTCAACAAGTCAACTACACAATTTATAGAATCATGGATTGGCTGAGGTCTTGTCCAACTCCTGACTCAAAGCAGGTTGTTAACAGCTGTGTCCACTTGGGTTTTAACTATCTCCACGGATGGAAACTCCATAAACTATCTGGGAAACTTGCTCCAGTATTTGATCACCCTTAAAACATGAGGGACAGAATGAATTACTTACTTTCAGTTAACCATTATATTGACAAAAATAATATATGCATAGTAATTATGGGAAAAAAAAACCAAAACCAACCAACAAACCAAAACCTAAATGATTTTAATGATGTTGTTTATTCTGCATAGAAAATTGATCTATAGATACTAGTAAAGCTTGGAGTATATTTTTCCCCAAAAGAAGTTTCCTTCATAAGAGTGCAAGTTCTTGATACTGTAAAAATACATAGGACACAACTCTTGAGGAAGAAAATTTTGATCCATATATTTTATATACTGGAGTCAAATGTAAGGAAATATATTTACAAAACCATTGAGAAGATTTTTCCAGGTATTTTAAATTACAGAGCTAAAGATACTGCCATCACAGTCTCAGTAGATATTTGCTACTTTCTACTAGAAACTAAGAAACACATAAGGTCAAAAATAAAATAATTATATTATCAAAAAAATTCCCGACAAATCAACAACAAAAATCCCCAAAACAAACCTCAGGATCTGTTACTTCTCAAATAGTAAAACTGAATCATGAAACTGAGTTTATGCAGTACCTTAATCTGAAAAAAGAAAACAATAAACCAAGGTTAAAAGTAAAGGTTAGCACATAAATGCTTCTTCTCCTCCAGCAGGTAAATATGAAGATTCATTCTTTCCTCAAATTTGTATTTTCAAAGAAAACTGTATCATGGTTGATTTTCAAATTTAGAGACAGTCACAGAATACACTGCACAAATTTCCACCAAATTCCATCTAATTCTAATCATTATTTTGATTGATAAAAATGTCAAATGTCTATACAACGTCAATTTGCCTATTGTACAAGCGCCTTCATTGAAAAACCCGGCCCAAAAAATAGATTTTATATATATATAAGAATAGAATTATATATATATATATAAAAAAT
>VZSE01005694.1:401237-447379 GCA_013398275.1 Promerops cafer
AGCGCGCGGCCCGCCCTGGCACGGCCGCCGTGCGGAGAGTCCTTCCCGCGCGCCGTCCCGGTTTCCCGGAGCGCTTCCCGCGCAGCCGCGCTGGGCGCTGGCCGGTGCTCTGCGGTCCGTGCGGCCGCCGCTCTGGGCACTGCCGCTGTGGCCCGGCTCGTGGGACGGTGCCCGCGAGCCGGGGCGGCTGAGGGGAGAGCGCCCGAGGCGGCTCCGTCCGCGCAGAGCTTCGCTGAGAGGCTCGAGGCTGAGCCCGGCGCACCCGGGGAGTCGCGTAGGGCTGGGCCCGGTAGCGGCGCAGGTCAGTCGGGACGCGGGGCGGGACGAGACGGAGCGGCTGCGGCGGGCGAGAGGCGCTGCAGGGGCCGTGGCCTTCGGCGGAGGCCATCCAGGCACCTCCTGCGGCCCGGCAGGCTGGCGCAGTCCCTTTGGCTCAGGCCCCGGAGCTTATGCAGGGCCTGCTTTTAAAAACAAGTCTTTGGCCTCCTACACTCCCTGGTCGCCCCCGTTCCATGAGTCCCGCTGACGTTCAGCCTCCTGGTGCCGCAGCGTGCAGAGACGGGGAGCTTTGCAGCTAGGCCCAGGCGTGCGGTAAGAGAGGACAGAGCCTGGTGACGACCTCTGCGGAGAGGAAAGGGCATAATATCCTGTTAGAGGGGTATTATCATCTGAATTGTGATACTAGCTGAGAGACTGAAACATTTATAATCTTCAAGGGTCATTCCTCTGACTGCCTACTATAGGTGGCAAAGAAACCTAAAAATGAGGGTGGCACCTTTTCATCTGCTGTTAATCCAGTTTTGTGCAGCCTGTAAGTAACAAATCATTAGTTCACCACAAAAGAAGTGTGGATTTATTCTGAATGGTAAGTGTGTTTTGACAAAGAGACAAATTCTGCTTATGACATAGTCTATACTGGAAACCACAGCTCTGTATTTCTTGTATGATCTTCCCCCTGTCAGTGCAAGGGAGGTGTTCCCTAAGGTCAAAGATCAAGTATGGCTAAAACTTGTACCAAATGATGAAGTTTGTACTAAAATTTGAGTCAGAATACTTTGCCATTTGATTTCATTGGAAGTTAGTTAGTTCTTGTCAGACTTTTTTGGAGCTTTTCTTGACATACAGTTTAGCAACAGTTGTTGATAAAGTTTTTTTTTTTAAGAGTAATGCTGTTTTTATTCTTTCTGAAGATCTGTTTTATCAGTATTTTCTTCTACCAATTATTTTTCATCTTTCTGCTGCAGTTCCTCCTCAGCAGCAGCTTGTTTCTCAGTTCTTTGCTGTCCATCATGAGTGGTTTATCCAGTGAAGGGATTAGTAGTAAAACAACTGAAAGTGTCATTCTTGGTACTTAATTAGAGTAGTAAATAAGCTGTTAAAGGGAGGAAAAATTAGTGTTTTGGTGGTTTTTTCCACGTTTGTTTATACTGCATGAAGTTATCAATTTCCGCTACTTGCTATAGGGTTAAATTTACATCTATAAGATACATAAACTAGCTCATTAAAAGGGCATATTTTTTTTCTTTTTAATTTATAGTGGAAATTGAATAAACCAGTAGGGCACATAATCAGGAGTACTGAAGGAATTTGACACCTATATTTTAATTCTTCTGGAAATTAGTACAGAAATAGATGATCATGTCATTATTGAAATGTCTACTTTGGTTGCTAGTGCCTCTAGCATTAGGTGTTAGTAAGAATACTTCTTTGGAGTTAGTGCTGTGTTGATGGTTGGACTTGATGATCTTAAAGGTATCTTCCAATCTTGATGATTCTAGGATTCTGTGATTTACACTTTTAATTACCATGATGATTGTAATGTTCTCCATATCCTGAAGTTTTTGATTGAGTCTGTGAATTGGAAAGTGGAATGCATTTAAAGCTATTGTCTGTGAAGATTTTGCAAGGATCTTATATGCCACCCACTTTCTGCCTACTAGTCTGGATTTTTTGGGGAGAATCTAAAAGAGGTGGGGTGTTTGGTTCTTTTTATGAAGTGAGAGTTTGTGTGTATATCAATATTTCAAAAACCCCTGTGTTATGTATATATATTTGCAGTTTTTAAAGTAGGAATTGAGGATGTTTATTATCAAGTGCAGAGTATTGTGAAATTGCTTTAATCTGGGGCCAAGGCAACTGAAATAACTGTGCTTAGCATTTTGCCTCTATTTTTACATCCTTTTAACTCCTAGGCTTATCTTTGTTCAGACTTGTGGGTTTTTATGTCAAGAATATACTTTGCAGCAAATGGAAAAAATCGGTTCCCATTCATGTTATTTTAATTAAGTAAATAATTAAAATTAGATATCTCTCTTCATGAACGTCAAAATATCTTTTACTTTTCTTAAAATGTTGAAAACTGTAAAGTAATTGTAGCGAATTTACATGTATTTCAATCAGCTTATGCTGATTTTAGAACTCTTAGTGTAGTAGTACAGACATATAAAATATCATGTTCTGAATCTATTTTTTTAAAAAATTATTTCTTAGGTAATGGACCTTCAGATGCATTATGGATCTACTCACTTATTAAAGGGCTCCCAAGTAGCTAGAATGGTATGCCTCAGTTCATGGTAGTAGAGTATTGGGGATTAGGCTGTTCTGTGCAAGGAGGGTGTTTAGATTTGGGAGGGAATTTTTTTGTTTCTTTCACAGCTCTGTTTGTCTCCTATTAGATTCTTTTATTGTTCACCCTTGTCTATAGGTGAAGACTGTAGGTTTAATTTCATTAGAGACTGTAGTGACTCACAGAATGGTTTTGGTATTTAAGGTGATCCAGGACATGTAGGAAGTAAATGTTCCCGTAATGGACTAAATTAAATTAAACTAAAACTTTCAAACAGGTATTAATAGTATATAAAGATTTGATTGAACCCTTCATAGAATAGAGTAGGAAAGGTAATTTTTATACTCTGATCGTTTTTGACACTGTTACTAATCCAAGGACCTTACTTTGTTCTTTGACATCAAATGCTGTGGTGTAAGTCAAGAAAGACATTTTACCTTCTCTGTTTATAGCCTTTTGAGGTGACAGTCTTGAAAATGGCTAAAAACTGCTACCTAGAGAATATTTGGGAAGGAAAGAAACAGGCTACGTAGTATCAATACCAAGAATATGTTGTAAAGTGTCTTTTCAATATATAAATTGTCAAAGTATAGGGAGTGATCTCTGAATCCAGTATTAACATATAGCTGGATGTAGTAGTGAAGCACATGGTGTTTCAGGGAAAAAAAAATGTAAACATTTAATTGCATGTTCAAAATGTGAGATAGTGGGAATGTCTTTTCTTATTTTTTTAAACATATGAAAGTAGTTTCAAAGTCATGAAGTGAGGGGAGGGGGGGACAAAGAAGGGAAGAGATGGACAGCTTCTTGAAGGGAAATTAATAGTAAATTAAACAGTAGACAAAATCAGTCAACAACTTGAGATTATCATTTAAGTACCTTGTTACCCTTGTGTTTTATTTCTCTATTGGTTATAATGGCCTGCTCTTGCAAAACTTTTAAAAATTCCACAGCACTGTTGATGCACTTGGAATTTCTGCATTTACTCAGTGAAAACAACAATCAAAAAGATGTAAAGAAACAAATAAATTGTGTCCAGCTAACACTAACTGATGAGCTTCAGACATAAATACAATTTCACTGATTTAGCTTGTAAGCATGGTGTACTCCAATAATAATAATAATTAAGATAATAAGAAATGTGAATAAACGTTTGAATTAAAAAATAGCACTATATTTAATAAGAAATGTTCTTCATATACTACCAATAAATTCATTCTATATTAATGTCAGTCTAACTGAAGAATAAGATATGTTATATTACATTTTTGATACCTTACTTCTTAAACCTTTTAGGTATTTCGTGATTTTTGGGCAGAGAGGGCTTTTTTTTAAGACTCTCTAGGTAATAACTTTTTCAATAAAGAAGTTCACTGTGTTTGTGCCAGTTTAGCAATATTTCCTTTAAGCTGTATGGTCTCTGACAGAAACTGATGTAATCTATTTCACATTCAGTCGGTTAGTTATTAGTGCTGGCTTTCTTTGAGAGCCTGGTTTAAGAATAAGAAAGTAAGATCATTGCCCTGGATTTTAGGAAAGCAGACTCTGGCCTCTTCAGGGGTCTACTTGGAAGAATCCCCAGCTGGAAAGCTGGTTGATACTTAAGGATCACCTCCTCAGAGCTGAAGAGCAGTCTGTCCCAGCAGTTAGGAAGTCAGGCTAAAATGCCAGCAGCCATGCACTGATGAACAAGGAGCTCAACACGAAAGTCAGACATTAAAAGTCAATGTGCAGAAGCAGGAATGGATAACCTGAAAGCAGTATAGAGACAGTGTCTGAGCATGCATGGATGTGATTAGGACAGTCAGACTCTACATGGAGTTGAATCTGGTGAGGGATGTCAAAGGCAAGAATTGCTTCTGTACATACACCAGTAGCAAGAGGAATACTAGGGGAAATGTGGTCTCATGGCTGAATGAGCAGGGAATGTGGAAAAGGCTGAGGTTATGCAGGCTGCATTTGCTTCCATCTCTACTAGCAATGACCTTCAGGACCTGTGGAACACAGGTAAAAGTCTGGAGCAGGAAAGATGTACACTTGGAAGAGGTTTAGGTCAGAGAATACTTAATAGGACATAGATAATGCTCTGGAAATGAACCCATGAGTACTGAGGGAGCTGGCTGATACCATTGTAAAGACAGTCTCAGTAATCATGGGACTGGGAGGCTGAGGAACTGGGAGAAGTGCCTGTAGACTGGAGGATGGTGATGGTGCAGCTAATTCTGGAAACCCTTCTAAGACATGTTAAAGAAAATGATCAGGAGCAGTTAGCATAGATTTACCAAGGGGAAGCCATTCTTGACCAACCTGATAATTTTCTACAATGAAATGTCTGGCTTGGTAAACAAGGGGAGGGAGGGGAGTAGATGCTTGCATCAGTAAGTCTTTCAGCAGTGTCTCCTGTGACATCCTTATGGAGAAGCTGCTGCAGTATGGGCTGGGTGAGCAAATAGTGAGGTCAGCATAAAATGTGCCGAACAGATGGACCACAGAGAATGGCAATCAGTGGTGTGAAGTCTAGTTGGAAGCTGGTAACTACTGTTGTACCCCAGGGTTCAATACTGTGTTCAGCCCTGTTTAACATCTCCATTAATGATCTGGATGATGCAATGTGTGCAGTTAGAAGATGATAATTTTGTCAATTAAAATCAGTCTTTCAGTGGAATACCCTATTGTAAATTTCTCCCTAGCAAGGTCTGGTTCCCAAATGTTATTAGCTGTTTAGGAAAAACATCTGAATTCATGCAATTTTTCAGAGCATCCAGAAAGTGAATTTAAATTTTCAACCTAAATGATAGTATGCTGTTTATGACTTAAAATGGAAATGGACTCACTCACTGTATTGCTGCTGCAATTAATGAGGACAGCTGCTACAGCTTGTTACCTCTCTTGGACTGCAGAAGTTTACTTCAGTATGGTGTTTTCAAGCAGGCTGCTTATGCTGTTTTGAGGTTTTTATGGGGTTTTCTTGGTCTGTTTTTTTTTTTAGAGATAGGGTTGGGCTTTTTTCCTTTTGACAGCCACTAACATACATACTTTTTCACGTAGACTACTGAAGAGAGTCACACCCTTTCTGTTCCTCTCATTTTAACTAACAAGCATGCTCTCAACATCACTTGCTATACAGCACTCCCTGTAAAGTTAAAAGCAGCAAATAAAAAAAAAAACTAAAAATGGCCAATGTGTTATGCTAAAAAGATGCAGGCTCCTAGTCAGATTGTGCTGTATATGCACAGAGGAGGTAGCAGGCTCTCTGTTCTGTAGCTTCTTCAAGAGCTAAATTGTTCCTGCAGCCATACAGCTGACTTACAACTACAAGCATCATCAGTTCACATCTAAACAAAATCTTCAGGAAAGGATGCTGTCTGTAACATGCCTCTAGCCCAGACAGGGGTTGAGGTTTTTGGTTTGAACATGGAATACAAAAACTTTGGAAGTTTAATTCAGACCCTTTTGAAAAGGAAACTAAATTCAGATTTTTCAGAGTAAGGGGTAAAATTAAGAGAAGTAAAGAACTTTTAGGTAGAGGAAAAAGAGGACATACACAATATAGGAAGGAAGAGGAATTAGAACAATGGTGCAGCTCTTGATTCAAGGTTGATTCTGACTGGCTCTGGGCACTTTATCCTTCTGCAAGGGAGGACCCGAGGAGATTTTTTGCCTTTAGGAGGAAGCTGAATTGAATGCTGCTAATATTCATTGTGTTAGTGTCAGTAGCTGCCTGGGAACAATGTCCCTAAAAATCTTGTCTCCGACACTCCTTATCTCCACTCTTGGCTTTTGCTAATATTGTGAGTGGGGTTAGAAAAGAAAGGAGTTAATCAAAATTTAAATTCTAAGAAAACTTGAAAAAATACATTAAAATAATAGTATTCAAAAGTAATATCAATTCTGTAGGCAGAGAAGAGACAAAAAATATCAGAGGAGGGGTTTGGTAAGGAGGAAAAACTTTTCCTGAAAAGGAAATTAATATAATGCCATGACACTCTGGGGCATGACTAAATCATGAAGGGAAATACACATTGGAATTGCAGAGGGATTTCAGAAACTGTAGCAGCATACAACTCAGGCTGCATAGCAAGGAAATTATTATCCCTCTTCTAAACTGTTATTTATAGTACATGTATGTAACCATTCCGTTGATTCTAAAATGCTAATGAAGTTATAGGATTGAGGAGAAGTGTGGTGGAAGTGTATCAGTCTTCCCTTGTGTGCTTAAAGTTCCCATAACTACCAAGTAATAAAATTGTCAAGAACTGGGGACACTGAGCACATCAAATTTTCCCAGCACCCTTTGTAGACATTGTGTATGCCAAACGTTTCAAAGTTCAATCACACCAAAAAAGCTAAAAGTGGGGAGGAATCGCATAGTGTTACTTATATAAACAGAGTAGCCTCACCTGCAAGTCTGCATGAATCCTACAGTGGATTTGTACAAGTAATTATTTTTCTTTTCATTTTTGAAAGACAGCTAAAAGTTTCATTCTTTGTATTTGCAGTGTTGTGGTGTTTTTCTTGCACATTCAGCACGTTGAGCTTGAAGACAAAAAGAACAGTTCTTCAAGTCAAACAAAAGGCTTCAGTTTCTGTCTTGCTGTTGACTGGTGGTGGATGTAAGAGTATGATGCTGAGATTCAAAGGCATCTGGTTTCACGATTACCTGGTTTTCCTGACCCTGTTGTTCTTTTTACTGGTACTGCATGTGTCTTATCTGGTTCTGTGGTGACCTGTTTGTGTACTAAATCTGCAGAAAAATAAGTTTCAGTAGGTTGGGCTTTTGCCAGTTCAACATGCAAAAACTATTCAAGTTCAAATGAGTGCTGGTGCTAATCTGTAAGATAAGGACAGAATAGAAAATAGAAAGAAAATAGGAGACAGTGACTGTAGATGTCAAAAATTACATTACCTTAGGTTTTTAAAGAACACAAACCTGAAAAATGAGACATATATGTCAAGTACTGTCCTTTATCCTTGCACCAGTTGAGAGTTCTTGATTATAATTGGATCCAATTATTCTTAAGTTATGCCATATAATACAAAGCCAAAATTTAAAACATAGAGGGAACAGGCTTGTCTTTTTATTGATGCAGGACTTTATTGGTTCTAGCAAATCATAAATATATACAGTCTGTAACAACACTCTTTTTACATAGAGTCCTCCTTTTGGTACAGATGTGGACAGGGGTTAATTATGACTTAGTTAGGCATTTAGGACAGATTTTACCATTCTCATCTAATAAGTGTTTCTAATAGAAGGTTAAAGGACCTTACGTTCCTGCAGTGCAGTACTGGGATGAGCATTGTTACACTTGCATATTACTGAATATTCATGACTGTGCAGTTGGTATGCATATGTATGTGAAAAGGAAGAAAGTTGGAATAAAATCTGGGCAGTGACTGTGTTTCATAAATTTTAAGCGTAAAGTGTTTAATGCAAAATTGCAGGGTTCTGTCATCTGTGGTAAATTGTATCAGAGTATGTAGAGCAGGTGTTGCTTCTGAATCTCTTGTATGTATCTTCTCAGTCTTCATCCTGGCAACTCCATGCTTATCTGGTGATCCATTCATATGAATCAGACAGGTTGGAGCAGAGCTATGAAATGAGAATTTAAGTTAGATGACTTTTTGGTTTTTTTTTAGGTAGTTTTAAATGGAAGAAATATAAGGAGGGGCATGGAAAAGATGCATAAAATTTGGATTGACACTGTGCTTGACAAATAAGGTGATGTGAGATACAGTGCCCTTACAACAATGAAATGCAGATGTTACATATATCATGAGGTACGAGACCAACTTTTCAGAAATGCAACAGTAACCAGCAAAGGAAGAGTTATGGCTATAACTCCCCTCACTGTGCTCACAACTGTGGCATTCACGTTCTGTCATTGGACTATTCTGAAATGAAGCTGCGTACCTCTGCCACCAGGTGATATTTCACCTGCTTTACACAAAAGATCGCACATTTATTAAGCCTTGCATTCTTTTAATTGCTGCACATGCA
The DNA here is from genome assembly GCA_013398275.1 of Promerops cafer. NCBI lineage: Eukaryota > Metazoa > Chordata > Aves > Passeriformes > Nectariniidae > Promerops > Promerops cafer. The sequence continues at coordinate 409,805 of VZSE01005694.1, forward strand.
TTGCAGTATTACTTAGCCATCCTTTTGCCAGAATCTCATATCCGTATCACACCCAAAATGTCTTCAAATACTAGAGTCTCTTGGTCATCTGTTGATCACATCAGCAGTTAGACCTACGTTATTAACTTAATTCTTAACTCTGCTTAGCTTTTACACCTCCTGATACTGGTTTAGTCAGAGATGTTGCCCCCTTCCTTGCAAGGGGCTGTTTCTTCTCAGCTAATCATCACAGTTGCCACTCTGTTCAACTTCTTCAGCCATATCTCTTTTCTCCATTTTAGTTCATCAACAGTAAAGGTAAGGCACTTCTCCAAATAATTGCCATTACCCAGTTCCAAAGAAAAAGGGGCCTTGTGTACAAGGCACATATTTTGCTCAGCATCTAGATCAGAGGATTTTTAACCATGTTTTTTGGAAGTCTTCAAGTTACAATGCAGCTTTGTTTTTTACACTTTTGGATTTTTATCACTGATTGCTTTAAAAGGAACAACAGCTAGATTGCATTTATTGTAACAGAGAATGAGAATTTATAAGTGGAACTGACATGTCCCTTTAGAGATGAATTTGTAATTTGATGTACTAAGGAGCAGGATGACAAAAGAGGAAATAAGATGAGGGAGGAAGAAAAAATGGATATGGGATTAAGAATAATAGTGATGGAACATTAGCTTGTTATGTGTTTATCTTCCTGTTTATTCCAATAAATGAAAATTAGGGCTTATCAAAAAAGTTGGTAGGATGATGCTGTCTCTGGCTTCTATGCTACGAGGAATACAAATTTTCTTTGAGGTTTTATAGCCTTGAATTTAGCATCACAAATTTTAAAAGGTAGTATTTTAAATATTAGTTATGAGGTAATTATCAGATCTGTTTTTTTATATCTAATAATATGTCTTTTAAGAGTGCTGACTGATGACAGATTTATCTGAAGTCAGTAGAACTGTCATTCAGAATTTAGCATTTAGCATTCAGAATATCGCAAGGAGTGGCCAGTTACAGTCTTGGTTGCTGGCATTCATCGAGGCGATGTATTACACTGATGTGGGATTTTCAGCTTCCATCAAATGCTGACAGAAATGACTGATTTACAGCTTCTAACAGTGCAGCACTTTCCTGCTGCTCTTCATTACTGCTGTATCAATTCTGGCTCTTCTGAGCTGGTTTTGATTTTGTAACTTGAAGCCCTAATATTTTGATTCTGGCAGGTAGTTTATGGAAGATAAATCAATGAGCTATCGTTAATGTTTCCTTGCTGTCTCCAGGCATTCAGCAGTGGTTAATCTCTTGTATCTCATTTTATGAAATCTAAGTTTACTGAGTTAAAATTGGAAAAGCAACCTGTGATTTGAATGTGTCTTTGTCTTGTGCTTGGTCTTTGGGCCTTAAATGTAACTGTAGCATTTAGGATTCTGGAATTATTTACTCGTTGCACACTTAACCTCCATAATAAAATTCCTAATTTTATCTATGGCATTGATTTGTTACACAGTCATTCAGTGTTTTCCTTGAATTACTATATTTTGAGAAATAGGCCTTTCTCCCAGGAATATAAGAAATAAATAATAGTTTCTGTGGTTGCAGTGTGTTACTGACTTTTCAATTAGTGTTACTAGTTATTCCAAACAGTTAAAGAATCAATTTATGTTTTTTTAGAAAATGATAGGTATTTGTCTGAAGTATATAGAAATCCAGACAGTAATACAAAATCAATCTTTTTTAAGGTTATTTGAGGTAATGCTATAGTGATAAGTTAATTTTACAGTGATTAAGAGACAACACAGTTGGGGCTCCCAATTAGACTTTGATCTGAGGATATTTCTCTCTGCACTTGATAAGCAAGAAAGAGATGAGAATTAATGGTGAGACATGAGACTTTGAGCAGCTGGGGTCCATGTTCTGTGTTATGAGAGTTGGTGTAAAGGAAGATCTTAAAATTAACTGAATACGTATCGTTTGATTTTTCATCTTTAAAATTTATTGATTTTAAATTGACATCTAAAATATCCTCTGCTATTGAGAGTACCCAAAAAGTTTAAATGATACACGTTTAAATGATACACATTTTCACAAAGGAAAAGAGTAGAACACTCCACATTAAAAAAAATCTCAGCGTTCTTGTGATGGGTGGAAAGGTAGTTTTCATTGCTGTTGATACCCTAACTTTATGAACATCAAAGGAGGGATAGTAAACCAAGGCTATGGCTTGCTTCTCTGCTCTCACACACACCCAGTATGGCAGTGCTGAATGCTCAATACCAAATGTACTGTAGCTCCTGAAGGAAAAAGGGACTGTGTGTTAGTGTTATCTCCAGAGAGGAGATGATTGCTAGCATGCCAGCTCTACATACTGCTTCCCCATGCTTGGACCATTGATCTCAATGCTGGGACTTGGCAGAGTCTAGTCTGTTGAAAAGGCTGAAAAATTGTTACCTTTAATGTATATCCTGTTGTTTCTTTCTGTTGAAAGAAACTTTCTGTTGAGATAGTTGATAATAATAAAATAAAATAGTAATAGTGAATGTTAAAAGAGACTTTATATCAGGAATTCTTCCGTGGCCTGGAAATTAAAAGAGTTGTCTGACACTGTGCCGGTAGGAATCCTCAGCTAGCTCTGATGCTGGGGAGACCCACCACCACAGTTATCCAGTCAGAAGTAATACAACATGATTAGTGATGAATACAAAGGCACAGTGTAGGAATGTAAGAATAAAATCGATAACTCTGAAGAACAAAATAAGTTTCAATTTACAAAGCACAAGAAAAGAATCAATGAAAGGGTCCAAAAATCTGAGTAAGAGGAGTCATGAAGGGATAAGTCCATTACCTAGATCTGTTATTAAATAAGAAAGGAGAACAAGGAACAGACTTTCAAAGACTGATTCTTTCCTTCATACTTTGTAAAAGAGATATATTGTGACCTGCTACTTTCATAAAATTAATCTTAGACAGGAAATAAGAGTGGAACCAAAGCACAGAAAGAATAGCCTAAGGAATCTTAATATAGATGTGCTCAAGTGGCAAATCCTAATAAAATTCATCCTAGAATGATTGAGGAATTAGGCACTGCTGATTTTATTTATTTATTTAATATCCCAGAGGGTGGAAATAGCCAGCAAAATGGGTTTTGTGTATCTGGTTTTGTGCCACTTTATTCTTCTGTTAAGAGAATTATTGAAACTGTCAGTTTTGATTCCAAATAAAGGTTCAAGAGTAAATAGTTTAGCAATTAATTTGTATCTAACAATGTGTAGAAGAGAGATGGTAAAACAGCCAGTCCGGCTTGGTGAGACCTGTTTGTAAGAAACCTTAATATTTTTCTCTTCTAAATAAGAATAACAAGTTTAATAAGAGGAAAACTTTAGGTACAATACAGCTTTATTTTAATAAAGTCTTTTTCCCTGCATGAGGAAACTAGGGAAATGTAATATCAATATTGTCTCCATTAGATGTTGATGTTATCAGCATCAAGTTGAAAGATTGTCTTTACAGAGTAATTATCTATAGTACCCTGTCAAGATGAAAAGGCATTAGTGAGTTGGATGATGGAAGAGAACACATACTTAGCAAAGTTACTTATGATAGAAGCTGGAGAGAGGTTGAAAGTTTGGGATTTTCTTTTTTCCTTTGTTTTAAACATAAGATTGGAATCCAAAATACTCTTGATGAGTTTGGAAAGTGTAAAATCAACAAGATGAAAAACAATGCAGGCATTTAACATTAAAAACTCAAGATACATGAATCCAAAAGAGGAAATAATTATTCAGATAGAAAAATGAGAGAAAAAGACATGAAGATACAGTAGTAGATACAGATTCTCAAGGTGAATTGCTGCTGGGAAAAAAAGTAAAGTTGTTGTTTTGTTGTGGATTTTACTTGGATTTTGGTTTGGATTAGTTTTTCTAGAGGATCATACAAGGCATGTTGTAGGAAAGCAGATATTGTCTAGTTTTGCAAATCTTCTGTGGGTAGTTGGTCCTCTCACATGCCTTGCTGCTTTTTGCTCTTGAGAAGGTGCAGAAAAACAGAAATTATTTTTCATTGTTCCTGATTTCTGCTATGGAATAAAAACCGTCCTGATTTTTACTGAACGTGCTTTATACTGAATATGAGAAAAAGAGTCTTTGTAATTATTAGGGTCATAAAACACTGGAACAGACTAGAAAAACCTTGGAATTAGCTTTCTTGGTAGTTAAACACGTGCCAATATATTCTTGAGCCTGTGTTCATGCTATTTTATGATTTGGTGGTCTCTTGTAGTCCATTCCATCTCTCTGTAAGTACAGTGTTAGACTACATGTTTTGTCTACACAGAGAAGATTGTGTAAAAGAATTAAATCACAAACTCAGTGGAGTTAATGGATGTGCTACTTATGTATCCTAAATGTAATTTTAAGTTCACAGAATGAACTAGGTTGGAAAAGATCTTTGAGCATCAAGTCCAACCTATGACCTAACACCTCGTCAGCTAAATCATGGCACTGAGTACCATGTCCAGTCTTTTTTTAAATACCTCCAGGGATGGTGACTCCACTACCTCCCTGGGAAGATGATGTTCAATCTCTCTTTCAGTGAAGAATTTTCTTCCTGATGTCTAACCTAAACCTCCCCTGGCACAACGTAAGGCTGTGTCCTCTCATTCTGTCACTGGTTGCCTGGGAGAGGAGACTGACCCCAACCTGGCTACAGCCACCTTTCAGGCAGTTGTAGAGTCAGAAGGTCACCTCTGAGTCTTCTTTGCTCCAGGCTCCAGCTGGAGACAACCCCAGCTCCCTCAGTTGTTCCTCATAGGGCTTGTGCTCCAGCCCCTCACCAGCCTTGTTGCCCTTCTCTGGAAGCACTCAAGCATCTCAACGTCCTTCCCTAACTGAGGGGCCCAGAACTGGGCACAGCACTCAAGGTGAGGCCTCACCAGTGCCGAGTACAGGGGAAGAATGACCTCCCTGCTCCTGCTGGCCACACTACAGACTAGGATGCTCTTGGCCTTCTTGGCCACCTGGGCATACTGCTGGCTCATGTTCAGCCAGCTGTCAAGCCCAGTACCCCCAGCCTGGGCACTGTCCAGCCACTCTGTCCCTAGTCTGTAGCACTGCAGGGGATTGTTGTGGCCAAAGTGCAGGACTCAGCACTTGGACTTGATAAACTTAATGTTGTTGGACTCTGCCCATCTGTCCAGCCTGTCCAGGTCCCTTTGCAGAGCCTTCCTACCCTCCAGCAGATCAACACATGCTCCCAGCTTGGTGTCATCTGCAAATTTACTGATGGTGGACTCAATCCCCTCATCCAGATCATCAGTGAAGATACTAAACAGGACTGGCCCCAGCACTGGTCCCTGAGGGACACCACTAGCGACTGGCCACCAACAGTTAGGAACAAATTTTATTTTTAATTTAATAAATATGTTTTTATTTTGGCTTCTCAAAAAGTGATTTGGCAGATCATAATTAAAATTATTTTGAGGCTTTTTCATATTGTCTATTTGTCATCTAATGATTATGCTAGAAAAGCAGGGAATGCGATTGCAGTAGCTCTGAGTTAGAAACCCCTTGATCACTCATCCACAACAGAAAAGCCCTGTGGAAGAAATGGCACCCAAGAGGTTACTTGGATTTGTGTATTTCTGCAGGCAAAGTTTACAGACCTGTAAATTTAAATGTAGAATTTTTGTGGGCAGAATGCATTGACAAATATGCCTGATGATAATACATCTCCTAGTGATAGTCCCAGAACAGGTCAATAATAATGCTTATATTGATAGCAGCAATGCAAGAGATGTTACTTGGTATTATAGCTAAAATCCATGTTATCCCCTTAATTATAATTACATTAATATTGACAGGCTGTTGACAATACTCACATTACTATTGATAGATTTCTGTCAATAACATGTTTCCAAATAAAATATATTCATTCATAATTTCTACAATGCTCAATAACAGCACTAATATATACCAGAAGAAATTCCTTTTCCCTAGTGATATACAGTAATTTTTTTTGTACTGTTCAAGTGGGATTGTTTATTTGTTTGGTTAAAAAGGATAAAACAGACAAAATATAGGTTATCTAAGAAAGGAACATTTTAGCTTTTTTTTTTCTGGCAGGCAATTAATTTCTTTTTTTTTTCCTATGCAATATCTTTGACAGTATAAAGGAAGAACCTTACAAGTACCAGTCTTTACTCTTGCCTTAAATAATACTTATGTAAAAGGTTCATCACACATGAAGTTTATTATATATCTGAATATTGATACCTGTCCCTTTCATTACTGAGTCTATGATTCTGGGTTCTTATGTTTTAAGCAACTTAAAATAAGAGTTAAAACAGTAAGGATTTGACAAATGGAATTTAATGCAAAAAACATGGAAGAAAACGAACATTCTCTATATTCTGTGTAGATCAGCAAAATATCAAATGCAAAAATAACATTTAAAAAAGTACAAGGTAAATGTCTTAACCATTATAGGGTGTGTTTTTGTCTAGTTGTAAGCTACTATAGTTCTTATTTATTTCTACTGTGGTACTACTGTCTGCAAAACCAATATAAACCGAAAAACAACAAATTTCTGAAAGGGCTTCGTATAGAAGTAATTTTCAAAGGGAAATTTTCTACCATAGCAAAATTGAGATGAAAATTTAGGGCTCTTCTCTCAAAGAAACAGTTGCTCTTATTCAGATCGCTAGGACATTTGAAGACAATTTCATAGGACAATGCAGATTTCAAACTGTCCCTTTTAATATTTGCCTGTGGGAAGTAAATATCTTCCCTTTAAGTGCAATAAAACCTTAAATCAATTCAGAAGAAAGCATAGTGGATAGCAGAACACTAAGCACACTGAAATGTGCTTACACATTAAAATCAGAAGTATGTGGATATAATCTTCAGGTAACTTGCAGGGTCCAGTTAACAGCCATGGCCTATGGTAAGCTTTAAATGTTTTTAGCAGGAAAGAACTTCAGAACAATGCCCAAATATATTGCTTGAATTGAGAACACTTAATTGGTCATCAAAAAGAAAGCTTTTTTTTTTCTTTTTTTCTTTTTTTTTTTACATAGCTACATTACAAGCATAATTTAAAAGATAGTATCCTTATTGTTGTTTGGGATTCTTCCTTTTCCATATAGTCTGTATAAACTTGACTAAAAGTTCAGTCAATTTGATAGCTGGTAATTCAGGAAGAGACATTAAACATGACACCATTTAACAGTATATATGGTGTTGATTCTGATTTTTAAAAAAGATTAGTTGGATTTGGCAAAATTTCAAAGGTTAATGAACAGTAGTTGTGCTGCTCAGGCGTGTTGTCTCAAAAGTGGTTCCCATTTTCTGTATACAAAGTTCCAGTGCACTCTGACAGATTCAATGAAATTAGTTCCTTCAGATACAGTTCTGTATAGGATGATAGACATGAAAAAAAAATATCAATTAGATTCTGCAGTGAGGCAATGGGAAGGTCAAGTTCCAAGTCCCAGAGAAGATCTTTACAACATTTAGTCTACTCTCTTGTGAAATTTGGGAATGAATTAATTGCTAAAACAGGTAGGTTCAGGCATCATTTGGTTGTGTTTCAAGAATTTCTGGGGATGGAGATTTCAGTCTCGATAGATAAAATGTTCCAGCATCCTTGGGTTCAGTTGGAATTTCTCATGTAGTGACTTAAAACATAATTGCCTTTCTTTTTTCATTGCATCTCACAGAAAACTTTGACTTAATCTTCTCTGCAACTCTTAGGAAGTAGAAGATTATTCATAGATCAAATCTTAGCTGCCTTATCCTTCAAATTGAGCAGTCTGAGTTCCTTCAAGCTCTTGTCATATATCAGGACCTGGGATTCCCTGATGGTATTAGTTACAGGACTCTTTTCAGTTTGTTGAAATTTCTTTTGTACTATTCATAGAAAAGAGGCTAAACTGGACTTAGTATCCCAGGTGTAGACTCACCAGTGCCAGGTGGAGGGTAGTATACACATTTTTCAGTCTGCTGGCTATGCATATGCTGATGTACTGCAAGAATGCACTGGTGGCTTGTGTGACAGCTTGCTCCCTGTCAGAATCCCCACATCCTCTTTTTTGAAGCAGGTGTGCAGTCATATAGGCTCCCAGCCTATGTGTATTTCATGATCCTGTGGATTTGACACATTTTCCTTTGTCTTCAGAAAGTTCCTGATGACCCATGCTTCACTTGCTCAGGTTTCTTTAGATAATATAGCTATAATGGGGGAAAAAAATTGTAAATATTTCGTCTACCTTATTTATGAGCAACCTGCAATAGAAACTGCTGATAGCACTTGCAGTAATGAAAAACAGCTGGAAAAGATGGCTGAACTAATGTTGAAAAATAGTCTTAGTAGGTGGATCAAGGAAGTTGTTTGATAGGATGTCCCTTTTGAGTAACTTCAGCATTTTTAAAGGAGTTTTTGTGTATTGGGAGTTATATAGAACACTGAAACAAGTAGAACAAAGTGAAATGAGTAGGAGAGAAAGTGAAGACATTAGACTTCTAGGGGTTATGAGTGAATAACCAGTGACAGGTTGCAGAGCAGATGGTTATCAAAGGCTCTGGTTCCTAAAATGATAGTGGAATGAAAAGATGGGGGATAGGAGAGTGGATGGTCATTGCTGCTGGAGTTTTTTAAGTGAAGCAGCAAAATCCAGTAGGGGTTGAATTGACCCTTTGATCATAAATTAGAGTAGGGAAGTTACTTGGATTATACTGGAAAACGTTTCCTGTGCTTTGGTTTCTGCTACAGAAAAGACTAAGTGTGAGGGAGACAGGCTTGGATATATAGCCTTTGTATCCTGGTTTTTCCAGCTGGTGTGGGTTCACGCAATGAACCCTATGGCTGTTTGCCCAGAGGAGGTGGCCTTTTACTACTTCAGCCATGTTTTGCCTGCTAATAAGGAAGGAGGAGTTTAAAAAAATTGAGTGGAGCTATTGTATGTTCTACCCATGTAGCAGTCCTAGTTCATTGGAAACTACTGTTACACACCCTACACTAAGGACAAAATCATATTTCCTTGCAGTGATAACTAATTATAAATATGGAAAACAGTAAGAAAGCTACAGATTATGTTTCATATTGCATTTTAAAACTTCTGGGATGTTCTGTTTCAGCAAACATGGTTGTTCGTTTGAAGGATTTTATTTTTAGTATTCCTGGCATCATTAGCAGACATTGCTACCAAGACCCTCTATAGCATCTCTTACTCACAGTAATCTTGTATGGTTATAAGATTTTTATCTTACAAATAAGAATTTGAGGCACTACCTCCTATGCTTTCTCCCAAAGGCTGTGGACTCCTTGCAGGTCTGTTATGCAAAGAATCTGGTTTAGAAAGTGAAATATGTTGCGTACTGTCAGAAAATACTTCTGAATCGCTTTGGGGTTTTTTCTGTTGACAAAAGGAAGCAAAAATTGGTTACCCCACAATTTTGCATTGAGGTGTTACCTGTATTTTGCTTTGGCAAATTATTGCATTTATTTCTCTGTCAGACTTCGAGATGCAACAACATTTAAAAGAAGCCGTTTTAAAAAATGTTTTTATTTTTCTCTATGACGCTTGAGCAAGAGGAGTGTACATTTGTGGAAGTTGCTAGTATACATTAATCATCTTGCCTGGAAATGTTATACGACAAGTAGCACAATCCCACACCTGTCAAAAACCCTCTAGAAAATATATGCAGACTTCAGTGAAGTACTGTATGATAATTTATGTCTGAATGCTGTTTCTTAAATCTCATATGATTTTTCTCTAAACAACTCAGTGCCTTTATTGAGAAAATTTTATTCATTTCCACTTTAATTTCCATCCATATCTTTATGTACTTCCTAAATTTGTCAGTACTTCTATGGTTTTGTTTTCAGCTGTAGCAATTTAAGTGTTCATATGGCAACACTTGGTCTACTTCACTATTCTTTTCCAGATTTTTTGCTTAGTATTTAATTTTCCCTATTTCTCCATAAAACACCATAGAGTGTTGCAGTTCTTTCTGATCTATTTTAAGGTTCAATTGAATATTACAATTATGCCCTGCAATATTTTTTAAACTTCTATATATACATTTATTAATACATATATATATATATAAATCTGTGAATTTTTCTGACTATCTAGATGATGTTGAGGACTTATTTATAACCACATGTTAACTGTTTGTGAGAATTAGTCAAATATAATTTCTTCTAAAAATGAGATTTTAAACTAATTTAAATGTGTACTAATTTTATATTAATGTAAAGGAATGTCATGTAAAGCTTCCTGAAAGGAATTGTGGTGTATTAATAACATACTTAGAGACCATTCTGAGAACTTTGTTTGTTGTTTCTTGTCTACTGCTGGTATATTACAAGTTTGTTATCTTTAATAAAAATAGAAGTAGGGAATATTCCACTATACTAAAATCATTTTGTGTTTTATTTCTAGAAAGCTTTTTTGTGAAGAAATGGCCTCCAGCATTGGAAATGGAAAGAGTGTGAATCCTGTGCTCAGAATAAGTCAACTTGATGCTCTTGAACTAAACAAAGCCCTGGAACAACTAGTGTGGTCTCAGTTTACCAGCTGTTTTCATGGATTTAAACCAGGGGTGTTGGCTCATTTTGAACCAGAAGTTAAAGCATTTTTATGTCTTATATTATGGAAATTCACTATCTATTCCAAGAATGCAACTGTGGGACAGGCTATTCTCAATATTCAGTACAAGAATAACTTATCTCAGACAGAGAAATACCAACCTCTGAGCAAACACCAGAAGTTATGGTATCTTATTTTCACTGTTGGTGGAAGATGGTTGGAAGAAAGATGTTATGATTTATTTAGCAATCGTCAACAGCAATCTTTCTCCAAAATTAAAAGCTATATTAGTTTTGGATCTGGACTTCTTAAGCTTTGTGGACTTCTAAATTTTCTGATTTTTCTTCAGAAAGGAACATTCGCAACACTTACAGAACGCATTCTAGGAATTAGGTCAGTTTTTTGCAAGCCGCAAAGTGTTCGTCAGATAGGATTTGAATATATGAACAGGGAACTCTTATGGCATGGCTTTGCTGAATTTTTGATATATCTGCTGCCACTCATTAATGTACAGAAACTGAAACTTAAAATTTCCTCTTGGTGCTTGCCTATCACAGGTCTTTCCAATAGTGAAAACACATTAGCAGCTCACTGCAGGGAATGTTCACTATGTGGGGAATGGCCTACCATGCCACACACCATAGGCTGTCCACACGTTTTTTGTTACTACTGTATTAAAAGTAATTTTTTATTTGATATGTATTTTACGTGTCCTAAATGTGGCTCAGAGGTACACAGTCTTCAGCCATTGAAGTATAAAATTGAAATGACAGAATTGCATGTCTGATATGAGGTTGATGTAGTTTTACACTGTACATGATATATATTGAAGATATTAATGAAAGAATTGAGAAATCATTGAAAGCAGACTGCTTAAAGATGTTTTGGAGACTGTGTAATTTATTGTAATATGTATTTTTACTGGTCTTAAGTTTTTACTGAGTAACAGTGCCATAATGCCCTTCCCTGCTTGTCATGTTAAGGGAAGGTAGTTGGATTTACTCTGGGTGATACGTGGGAGAAACAACAGCAACATTCTCAGGAGGTTCAAGAAGAACTTCTACTTGCAAACTTTGAACATTCCAATTGAATAAGGCACTTGACAGACTTTGACTTAGCAATCTCTAACTTATTCAGACACAGTGCCATTACCAACTTAGCTAGTAGATGCATTTAGTGGGAAAGTTGTTTTTCTCATGCCTAAAGAATAATTTTAAATTTGAATTCCCAATATGATGTTACACTAAAAAAAACAAAGGTGTAAAGAAGGTTTAAGGAAAACCGTGCACCTTCTAGACCTTTGTGAGATGACAACTAATTTTCTCAGGAAACTATGTCTCTGAGCTTCAATTACATATATATTGTCTTCCACCTCTTCCCTCAGAAGCTGAGGGATGAAACGCATCATCCATTGGAACGTGACAGATGTTCAGGGTAGCCCACATTCTTCTGAGTTAGAGACACTGAAGAAAAGGTTTACTCACAAGATGCTGTCTGTAGAAATTGCCACTCATGTTTTTTTTGGTGTGGTCTGTGTGGGTGCCAAATCTCAGAGTTCACTTCCACACAGAAAAAGGTCAGACACAGTTATGTGCATGTTAACATATCAAAATAAGTAACTTCCTGATTTTGCTTTCACTATTTGCTTTCTTTGTTGCCTTTGCAATGTTTTAATTGTTCTAACATTTCATCCATTTACTCTTCAACCTGGTTTTATAAGATTATTTTCTTTAATTGCAATTCTTTTTTAAAAGAAAGTGTTATCCAGAGGAGTCTCATTAACACAAAAATACATTACGTCCTCTTTTGAATCTTAAATTGTCAAAACCGTATACAGTTAAATTAAATAAATAGCTTTATGGTGGCTCTGTTCTTGATTGGCAATCATCAATAGTCAGTCCCAAAAATAACAGGGTAACAGCTGATTGAGTAACTTTGATCTACTTTCAAGAAATGGTTTATTACATTCTTCATTCTACTTTCTGATTAGAACAACCCACTTGCCTATTTGTTTGAAGATCTTAAATTCTAGGTTTTGATCTTTAGAGTGACACACAGTGCTTTCATCTGATGTAATTAGATATAGTTAGTGGGTGGGCAGCCCAAAACTTCATTAATTCTGCTACTGTTCTGTGAGTCAAAAGAGACTTCAGAGCAAGTGCTTCCAGATACTGTGCTGCAACATTATTTTCTTTCAAATGTGTATATTAGTAGCCTGCCATATTTCTGTTATTTGCTATTGCAATTACAATCAGCAGGTGCAAACCTGTTTTTATTAGAGTATGAAAACTGGCAAGTAATTTGGAGAGCATCCTGAAGTTACTTCTTGATCCTGAAGGAATTTTGTATGAATTCCACATCACTTAATAGCTTTTCTCAAAGAAAGGTATTAGCAACCCTGGCTTCAAGGTGATCTAATGTCTCCAGAAACATCAGCAGCATTTTTGGTACTTCAGTCTTTAACTATGTTTATTAATAAAGACTTGTATACATCCAAAATCCAGTGTTTGTAGCTTACAATCATAGCAGACCTTTGTTTGCTGTGGACTGTTCATTTTTTCTGAAGTCTCAGAGCAATATTTTATCAAAAGAGCATGGATTCTCTGTATTGGTCTCTGCTAGGTGTCATGTCCTTCTTATGTAGGAGTTAGCTTCTTTCCTGTATAGAAATGTTTCATTTTCCTGAATATTAAAGAATGTTATCTTCCTTTTTCAAACCGCCTCCTTCTGTCCTGCTGTTTGATGGGCGTAAGCTGTATGAATTTCCTGGGGTTTGTTTTGTCTCTTGCAGCTTCATGCAGGTAAAGTTTGTACTCTGTTTTTCATCCCTGTTACACTATCAATACAAAACCTGTTTCAACCTCTATTGTACAGCTGTTTTCTGCTGGCTCTGCTATATTGCACTTTACTGTTTGGTTTTTTTTGTTTTTTTTTTTTTTCTGGAATTAAACTTTTAATACTTAACTTATGCTGACTTATTACAGCAAAATGTTGGCCTACTTCTGTAACACCTCCTCGTTACTGTGTTGGGTTTGTAGCCCATAGCATTAACAAAGTTTGTAAAGTCTGTGTCTTGTGGCATAAACGGTTTTTGTTACCCTAAGAACCTAGATCTTGAGGTGGGGGTTTAGTTCTTTATTTTCCATGCAAGTAAGCAGGTACCAAACATCTCACAGAAGTAGGTGGTTTGGGAAAAGAATGGTTCTTTGTCAGATACAGTTTTTTTTTTTCTCCCATATGGTAAAACCTTTGCTCAGTTGTAGTCACAGATGAGATTAATGAGACCAGGGTTCCAACTTGAATATTGAAAAACTACTTGCTACCAGCTTACCTTTGTAGTACTTCAGAATCAATATTCAGCATTTTCTTGAAGCACTTTAAAATTAAAAATATATTTTCTAAAATACTTCTAATTCTGTTTTGTTGTATCTTGTGATCTATAAACTGCAGAAGAGTCTTAGTTGAAGATATTACAGGAAAAAAAAATCAGATCATTTGTAGACTAATCAAAGGATAATTAGTTGTACATATTTATTACCTTAATAATTTTTCCCCATAAGCATTATATTTTTCAGGTTTAAACTCTACTTTAACAAAGGACTGCTACATCTGGTCCTACTTCCTGCAGTAGAGGAATTTTTTTTTTTTTTTAATGTTAATCTTTAAACAAAAGGGGGTTAGTATTCAGCTACCATTAGAATGTACTTGTGAGTAGTCATATGTGCATCAGTGAAAAGGATGAATGTTTAGAATTTAAGGAAGCTAAGGGACCAGAACTTCTATTCAGTCTTGGATAGGAGTTACAGCCTTGTGTTACCAGTTTTCTTTGTGCTCTTCTGACTTTGTGTGCTACATGAACGTTTTCATTATCAAAAATCAAAAAATGAAGGCATAAATGAAACAGACTAATTACATTAATAAGCATATGAGAAAACCTTTCATTTCTTCATTTGAATGAGAATTACCAGTTGCCACAAGGTGTGATTCAAGAGGCATTCAGATGAAAGGAGTCAGAGAATGCTGTTTTTTACTTCCACAAACCATCACCATTCCATCTACTCTGTATGTATTAAGGGAGGTCTTATATAAGTAATTCTATAGAAGACTTAAAAGTGTGGTTTTCTGTAAAAGAAATGAGAGGGATAATATTTGATTTCTGCCTTACCTGGAAATATTTCTTTTATTTAAGTGTGAGATATGATGGACAGGGATGATATCAGCATTAGTAAGGAGATGATGTGAAGGAAGATGAAAGATATGTATTTGCTAAATACAATCTATTATAATGTCCTTATTTGAGAATAGTAATGCAATTGTTATCTGGGATGTGTCATTCTTAGGAAATCCAAGTTGACAAATAAATGATATTTTTTAACAGGAGATTCTGAAGTTTGCCTTTTTCTTAAGAGAGTTTTTCTGGAAGGGTGGTTATTTCTTCCTCAGTGGGTGACTTCATACTTTTCCATTTATGAGACTAAAATGCAAAGTGAGAAACTAGTTTAGACTTCTCTTTAAAACTTCCTTCAGTTTTTGGTTTTAGCAAATTATCTTTTTCACATTTCTTCTTTTGAGCAGATTAGTCATAGTGGTTACACTTTGCTGTGTTTTTCTAGGAAGCTGTGTTGGCTTGTACTGAGAAGAGAATATTGTGGCATAACTGGGCACAGGATAAGGTTGTGCTTATTGCCACAGCAGATAATAAAACTGATGGTCATTTGCTTTTAATACAGTATGGTAGCCTGAGCTGCTGCAAGTCACAATGTATACAACCAAAACAGCAGAAGCAGTTTCAACATGGTGCTTCAACCCCTTACCTATTCCCTGGAGGAACTCTTAGTAGAATTGGTTAAATAGATTATAGCTGCCTGCCTTCAACCTCCCTAGAGAGTTCTACATGCTGACAACATTAAAACATCCACCTAAATTGTTACCACTGTCTTAAGTTCCTGCCATTCCAGGGGAGTCTGCTTCCAAAGTGAGGAGCTGGCAAAGTGGCGAAATATCATTCAAGGAAAAGACATTCGTGTGCAGAATCCCTCTCAGGCCGGCGCCAGATGAATCACAAACATGCCCAGGCATGTTTGTAGGGCATCTGCTAAAGTCAACTGGTCATCTTTTCTGTTCTCTAGAGCACACCTTGGGTTTTAGAATTCTCAAACTGTGTTGATATGTGTACAAAAATGCAGATCTGTTTCAGGTAAGAGGTGTGGGCAGACTTGTGCAACAGCAGGTGCAGGTAGTTCTATGTCTTGCAGGCAGTTTTTAATAAGTACAAAATCCTTAGCTGCATACTGTCTGATCTTGGGTCTCCTAAGAGAACAAACTGGTGAAAAGTATGATAAAGTTGGCCAGTGTGCTACCATTCCTCTCATATCTGTCTACTTTCAGGGACATATTTCAAGGATATTTCAGGGGAAAAAAAGGTTTTCAGTCTTGTAAATGCTCTGCATTAGGCTAGATTGGAAGAGCTGTAATGGAAAACTAATCATAGCATGTTGGAGTAGCTCAGAAGAGGGGACAAAAGCTGACTCTTCTGCCATTTTCTGTATTCATTGCAATCTTCTTTCTAAATTCTTGACTGCAGAACTGGCAACTTTCATTAATGTGACCAAATCATCCTATCATGTTCCCTAGATTTTAGTCACTTGTCAATAGCTGGTGTGCCATCTTGTTTAAGGCCCTTACATAAATAGTCCTTCAGTGCCAAGGAAATAACCCTAGATAGTATTTCCAGATTGTGCAGTTGGCAGGGATACCTCTGATGCAGTAACTGTGTCAGGAATAATCCTTGGAGATACGTTGTCTTTATGGAAAAAAAGTCACATCCTACAGGTTCAGTAGAAGTCTTCAGGTACCTGATTCCCTAACAAGATTGCTTGCCTGTCCCCTGTAGTTAATTCTCCTTTGTGGCCTGAAGACAGGTGCAGAAAGGATCAGGGTTTTCTGCCTAGAGGCAGGACACTCCCTGGGGATATTCCCCTAGGAGAGTGCCTGTTGCAGCGGGCAAAGACAGTAAGTTGCATCTGTGGCAGTACTGACTCTTACATGGGAATATATATTACCTCTGAAGACTTGCAAAGAGTTTTGAAACTTTTTTGTTTTATTGAAGTCTACTACTGCCTGTTACATGGTTGCTCTGAATGAATTCTCTCCTGTTGTACCCAGTTTTGATATAAAGTCTTTAGTCATGGTTGTGCATGGTGCAGTAAGGGACAACAGGCTTGGTATTCTGGATGTTGATATCCAGTTTGTCACTGGTGATCTTCATCTTAATTTCAGATGCATTAAACCACAACAGAAACTATGAACATACTATGTGAGGGCCAGTTATCTGGGTAGAGATGTATGGCTTATGACAAGGCATAAGAAGCAGTGTGCATCGTGCAGACTCAGGGCTAATTAAGCTTTTCTTAAAATGCTTTTGTGTCTGTTTGTACTTTAAACAGGCAAGTTTCTCATGAGTGAGTACCATAGCCACTAAACAGTCTCTTTGTAATTAATAAAAGCTTCTATGATGTGTGTGCAGTATTTATTGATGACTTCTAACTCCAACCTCTTTTGACTCAGGTTGCTACCAAAGATTGTGGATCCCATGGATTGCTCCACCTAGTAGTCAAGTGGTTCAAAGATAGAGAACAAATAGTGACCATTGCTTCAGGTTCCTTTCATAAAGGCTCTAACATCTCTGTGACTGCTACACTACCAATAATAACAATCTATCCCTGATTTCTTCTGTATTAAAAAGGATAAGAATAGGGCAAAAGGTGGAGGCAGGTGCTGGACACAAGAATCAGAGCTTTAGAGGAATGTGGCTGCAGGGTAAACAACATGAGGATTTCAGAGGGCCTGTTGTATGCAAAAAACTCTGCACTCACTGCTGTTCATTCCATATACAGAGGACAAAATGGTCCCATGTGGTGTATGGTGGTTTTTCTCCAAAAGCAATGCTTGAATGGCCAGAGCATGCTGCAGATGGAAGTGGCACAGTGTGTTGTGGAAAATAGGGTAACAGTTCAATTGTGTTTGGCTGGTTGTCTCCAGGTTTAAGCAAACTCTGGCCCTTGCAGAAGGTATAGATGGACCTGCGGCATGCTCTCTCTGTTGCATCCTTTCACAATCCCTGTGACTGATAGCAGCAACAGCAGTCACCTTGCAACAATGTCAAAGGTAGTAGAGAGTGGCAAGGCACAAAAAAGCGCAGGTTGCTCATTGCATCATTTCTTAGTGCCACAAAAACCCAACTTCATAAAAATATAAATTGATCCAAGAAAAACTGGTGCATTATCCACACTGGCAGAACCAATATAGATATCAGCACATGGAGATTAGAAGTATGAAGAAAATAGCACTTGAAATTTTTTTACATACACAGCAAAACAGCCTTTGCTGCAGAAATGCAAAATGCATTAGTCATTAAGAATAGATATCTGCACATTTCCAGTCACCTACAGCTATTCCTGGAAATACATGGCAGGATCAAAAAAGAAACATTCAAGCTGTGAAATACTTTACTGAAATGTCTCAAGATTCTAAAAGAAATTAAAAGATTGTAGCAATCAAACTCAACTCTTGCTGAATGTACGAAAAAAACAGTTTGGTTAATTCTTAAAATTAGCTCCACTAATTAATTTGCAGGCATAAAACTCTCTTAAGACACATATGATTGTGAGAAGTTGTTTTTCAGAGTGAAATGGTCAGTTCTTACTCCTAAGCTATTACTTTAACTCATACTTTAAAGAGGTTGTTGGGGGACATTCGAGGAAAAGCATGTAATTTATTTTCCATTATTACTGAGGAACACTGCTTGCTTTCTCAGGAACTGCTCATGAGCATGATGTTTTAGATCTACTTTTTGAAGCGGAACATGTATTTTTTTGGTAAAAGTATTCATTTTATTTTAAACTATATTAACAAAGGTAACTGTTAATATTGTCCTTGCTTTTTTCTTGTTCTCTTGTAAGACCTTATGGAATGAATGGAAATTTTAATTCTATTACAGAAGTTAAAGTCCCTTTTTGGCATTTTATAAGTAGATGATGATATTCTGTTAGTGACTGCCTTTTCAGTAATGTGGTGGTCTAAATTCTGAATTCTATTATTTTACATCTGCAGCAACTGAAAGTATATTTTTTATAAACAGCAAACTTCACCTCATAAAAATTCATTACATAAGGGCATAAACAAGTACTTTTCCTTCCAGTCATTGGCAGTAAGTGATTCATCAGTTTTCCACAGAAAACCAATTTCATTGCAGATGTTCTGCAGACTCCCTGAATTGTAGAATCATATCATCCAATCCCAGCACAAGGAATGTAGGATTTTTTTTTAAAGGGTGGAAAAAAGGTTGTGCTTAGTCTTTTTAATAGGATTGAATATCATTTGCTGTCTCATCAGTTTTGTGAAATAACCATAAAGTAATCAGCTTGCCATTCTTTACTTCCCTGTACAGGCTATCAACTCACTCACAATGCTGATTTCATAGCAAGTGCATAAGTGAATAACTTGCAGGAGAGCAAAATCTTCCTTTGAGATTAAACGAAATGTAACTGGGTTACATAGTTGTCTCTCCTTCTTTTCTTCATTCTTTCTCTTCTTCATTTCTTCTTTCTTACTTTTTTCATTCCTTTCTTCCATTCTTTCCTTCTTGTTTAATACTTCAAAATATAGAAATTTCCCATAGTAATCAGCCACTAATTTTCATTGTCTAACAAACTTGCCTTTTTTTCTTCCTTTTTTAAAAAGAATTAAATTAGAGTTTATTTTTCTAAGAACCAGTAATTAACTGGTTAATTCAATTCTGTTTTTTCACAATGAGCCAGAAATAAAGGATAGACCTAAAAACTACTTCTTGCAAGTGTGTGCAATTTTGTTTAATTCTATTCTGTATAACATATAGAATCCACCCTACTATGTTTCCACTGCATTAACTTATGTAG
This sequence comes from Promerops cafer, assembly GCA_013398275.1. Lineage (NCBI taxonomy): Eukaryota > Metazoa > Chordata > Aves > Passeriformes > Nectariniidae > Promerops > Promerops cafer. The sequence continues at coordinate 429,308 of VZSE01005694.1, forward strand.
ATACAAAATTCAATTTTGATAGCTGAAGGAGGGAAAGGAGACAAAGGAATACATTAAGATGAAAGTGAAAAGGTATGGAGAAAGTTTGAAGCAGAGAAACCAGAACAGTAGCTGGCAAGCAGCAGGAACCAGAAAGAGATTTTTTTTCCAGGAGGGGGAATTAGTTTTATTGATATCTCTAAGACAGGGTTGAATTTAGCCCTTAGAGAAGAAGCTGATAGTAGCAAAATGCACAGATTAAGTCAGCAGGTAAATGTTCTACACAGCTTTAAGTCTTGCTGTAAGTCTTCTATTTCCCATTTTGTTTTCTCCATTGCTACTATTCTTAACATTGCATAGAAAGAAAATTCCTCCAAACGTGAATTAATGAGCTAAAACTGGGAAGATCCAATCTAGAATCATAGAATCAAAGAATCGTTTAATTTGTAAAAGACCTCTAAGATTATCAAATCCAACCATTGCCCTACCACTGTCAAGTCCACCATGGACCAAACCATGTCCCCAGGTACCACATCTTCAGGTCTTTTATATACCTCCAGGATGATGACTCAACCACTTCCCTGGGCAGCCTGTTCCAATGCTTGACAACCTTTTCCATAGAGAAGTTTTTCCTAATATGCAATCTAATCCTCCCCAGTGCAATGTGAGGCCAGTTCCTTTTATCCTATCACTTGTTCAGGCAAAGAAACTACCTGTGTGTCCCCCCCCCCCCCCCCAACCTTGCCACAGCTTCCTTTCAGGGAGCTGTAGAGATTAAAAAAGGTCCCCCTGAGTTTCCTGTCCCTCAGGCTAAGCAACCCCAACTTCCTCAGCTGCTCTTCATAAGACTTGTGCTCCAGACCCCTCATGAGCCCTGTTGCCTTTCTCTGGACATGCTCCAGCACCTCAATGTCTTTTTTGTAGTGAAGGACCCAAAACTGAAAATAGGATTTGAGGTGTGGCTTCACTAGTTCCAAATACAGGGGAACAATCATTGCCTTTGTCCTCCTGGCCACACTCTCGCGGCCATAAGCCAGGATGGCACTGGCCTTCTTGGTCACCCAAGCACACTGCTGGCTCATGTTCAGCCAGCTGTCACTTGTCACCAGAGAGAAGAGATTGGTGCCTGTCCCTTAACTCTTCAGTGTCATCTTCTCCAGGCTGAACAGACCAAGTGACCTCAGCTGCTCTTTAAGGCCCTTCACCATCTTGGTTGCCTTCCTTTGGACTCTCTCTAACAGCTCAATGTCTTTTTTATATTGTGGCATCCAAAACTACACACAGGACTCGAGGTGAGGCTGCATCAGCAGGTAGGACAAGGTCAAACAGGACCTGCCTGTTACAAACACAGGCTGGCTCAGCCTGATGCTCTGATTGTCCTGCATGTGCCATGTGATGGCCCTCAAGATGATCAGTTCCGTGATCTTCCCTGGCATTAAGGTCAGGCTGACAGACCTGTAGTTCCCCAGGTCCTTTTTCTGTCCCTTGGAGATTAATGTCACATCTGCCAACCTCCACTGAACAGGGACCTCCTTGGTTATCCAGAACTGCTGGATAAATGATTGAAAGTGTTCCAGTGAGCACTTCCTCAGTGTCTTATTTTGTATCTATATCCAAAAAAATAGTATGTAATTTGATGTTGAGAATGAATGGTGAAAGTCCTAAAGAAGAAACCTTTCTTCAAAGTTTGAGAAAACAGGAAAATACAGATCCAATTGACTTTTGTTGACCAGATCAGATTCAGGAGTTGAACATTTAAGAGCTACGTTATATCTACACCAGAAAACTAAACCTGTCTGGACCTGGGTTTTTGGTACTCTGGCCAGTATACATGGCACAGTTCCCATCTATGCTAGTAAATTCACTACCCATCATAAGATGGCTTTGAATGCTTGAGCCCAACTGAGCTCTATAAACAACAATCTATAAACAATCACAGAGAGTTAATTTCTGAGTAATTTCAAATGCATTTCACATGGTAAGTATTCCCCATGTATTGCAGGTATTCTCAGATTGTTCAGTGTCACTGGGCTCAATAGTAGATAAAAACAGACAGGATGCATGCTGCTTTCTTCCACTAACCCCCACAAAAAAAAAAAGACATTGGTAGAATTAGGGAGTCATAAAAGCAGCATCAGTTTCAACTTTGACATCACTGGTGCTGCAGAAGGATCTGTGGGTGCCCCAGCATGCTCTCTACTTCTTTGTTGCTTCTCCAGTTCATCTTTTTTCCAGGCAGAATCCTTGAGTGGTTTCCCTCCTGTGGCTGTTAGAATAAGCAAAGGAGCTCAAACTGCTGGTGCCCATGTTTCCAGGCTAGAATCCATGATTTCTTAATAACAGTGCTACAGAAGTAATCTCTCCATTCCCATTCAACTTCTTTGAATGGAAAAGACAATGGGCCAAAGCCTAGACTGGGTTTAAGCATGACTTAAGAGCCTGTCTCATAGGCTCTTTCTTTCTAAACTAATATCTGACTCCAAACGACACAGGACCAGGATGTTGACTGTCTCAACAAAGAAGAACTGAATTTGTCATACCTCCTAGAGGACAGTGCACTCAAGATACCTGTATTTGCCCTATGCAGATTATGGAAAACAAAAGCTTAAGCCCATACTAAAGCCCTGAGCATATGCAGACTCTCACTCCTTCAAAAATCTACAGAATTTTTCCTGCATGTCTGTGTTAAATTGTGTTGGAAACAATATGGATGACTAGCAAACAAATTCAGGACCAGGATCAGATACTTAATTTCACAGCTTTGGTTTACATAGAAAGGATGAACACTGATGTTGTTATTAGTCATGCTTTCTCTTTGTGTATCCATAAAGATGGAGCTATGGAGTAAGTGCAATCCAGCACAAACAGATCTGTTCAGCCCTAAATTCAAGTGTGGTGAAAAATGAGGAATTGCACACTGATAGCAAGGAAGAATGGGTTTCTTCATATGTAAGTTTATACATATATAAAGATACATGGTGGTTTATGAACTATTATTTTTAAGATCTACTCTTGTAGAATTACAGACTTCCCTCTTCTGAAAGCAATGCAGCTGTCCCACAGGGTGCCAGAGATTGTAAGATCAGGCACCTAAGGAGAAGAGTTTACACAATTTTGTAAGAATGAGCTGAGACTGGACACAAAAATATGTTCCAGGAAAAAAAAAAAAAAAAACTGTAGATATATGGACATAAATAAAAAGAAGAGGAAGTAATTTCAGAGAAAAGCTTAAGGAGGACTTGAAAAAGGAGAAGGCACTTGGCAACTGGGGACAAGAAAATTTACCTCATGCAGCAACTTGGATTGAGAAGAGCAGCATGTAAAATGAAAAAAAGTTGATTCTTACTGAGGTATTGAAAAAACCTATTGAATTAAGTTTTTCCTTTAAGATGCCTTGCTGGAGTTTTCTGTGTGAAAAACAATCAGTCTGCTAACTACAGGCTCCAAGTGAATATGTGGGAAAAGATTTTTCTTTCTGTGATATAGCTTACACTGACATGTAGAATGGAAGTTTAATACTGTACTTTATCATTAGTCCAATGAAATTACAGATATCAGCTCCTTTAACAAATTAAAGTTATACCACATGGAGAAAGGGATTAAACCACATACAGAATTAGGGTTGTCTTCACTCCTTTCTGGCCTCAGACCATAGAAATGAAAAGGACAGGATGGAGAAAGTTGCTAGGAGACCCTAATCACAAGTGTCAGAATAATACATTTTTATTTAAAATAGGAAATGTTGATTAATGAACATACTTAACAGATAATGAGTAAAGGTATTGAAAGCATCTATGTTCAATCAAATTTCAGGTGAAACATTTAATTTATATGTTGAAAAGCCATTGAGAATTGAAAGTCCTCAAGGTAAAGCTAACCAAGTCAAGCAGTTAAAACTGAAGGACACAGCAGTTTCAGGAGTACTAGATTAGAAGCTTCTAGATACTAAGAAGCAGGAGAAAATGTTTCCAATGTGTAAACCCAGTAAGTGTAAAACCAAAATTATTCAGCTATTGGAGTCTCATGTGGACATGTTGTAGAAACTAAGGTAAGGTGAGACAATTGCATTGGAAGCAACAAATTGATTTAAAGGTAAGATACTGGAGAAGATGTTGTATATGTAGCACATTAAAATGAGAGAAAATTAAGCAATAAATTAAATTGATGGTATAGAAACTTCATCCTAAATGAAAAGGTAACTTATTAAAGCATGAACAAAAGGGTTCTAGGATTTATTATACCAAAAACTCCAACAGTGTCCACGTGTTGATTTAATTTGTGTCAATTTAAACAGGTATTAGGCCTTGGAAACACTAGCATGATATTTTGCATGCAAGATTTATGATCCTTGGGTTCTTGGAACCAGGAGTCCGAGTTTGTTACATAGCTTAGAATCTGAAACTACAAGACATTAGCTCTCCTCTCTCACATATAAGGGTAAGTGGTAATGCATAATAAGCAGTTTACTGTGATGACCACCTCAGCTTCATGAACATAGAATGGATTGTGTCCTTATTGATTCATGTCAGTGTCAAGGAAACCAGTCAACAAGATTGTCCATCCAAACCAAGTAAAATAATTTGACTGCCAGGAAGAAATTGCTTCCTATATGTCAATAGACAGCTGCAGAAGACAGGAAATGAGATGCTGGTCCAATGTCTGACTGCTGATCGCTCAGCCTTCTGGTAACAACAAAATCTCATGCTAGATACAAGTCTTGCTAAGTCTTCTAGGGAAACAATCTGTAGTAACAGAAAAGGAATCACGAAATGCTCTTGAAATAATGGTAGTTTGAAATAAACTATCATTTCATTTTAAATGTGGAATAATCATAAAAGCATTAAATATTTCTATGGTGGTTTTACTTGGTAAGTAATAAATCCAGACATTTCTTTTTACCAAGCCATCACATAACTAATTCTAAATTAAATATTTTTAATGAAGTATTATATGAATATGTTTATATCTAAATACAGAACATATTATTTCTAATAAGCAAGAGTAGCTGCATGCAATGAGAAAATAGTAATGCCTAAAACAAGTACAGTTCAGGAAAAATACATTGTTGGTGATGTTAGCTGAAATGACAGCTTATACAGAGACAGTGTAACCTGAAGTAGTGTTTCACTTCTTAAAAAAATTTTAAAAATATTTAATATTTAATAAAAAATGCTTATCTTGCTTATGTTCCAATCTAATTTAACCCAGGTCTTGAATCTGTATATTAGTTAATGAATCCAAACTCACCAAAAATACAACATAATCACCAACAACTAGCAAAAATAATTAATTTCTTTTGTGTAAAGTAAACAACAAAGTAAAGCTCTGTATAAATTATTGCACTCTCTTTCCTCCTGCACCTTAGATGACTTATTTGCTGAAATACTGAGTTTTTGCTGAAACACAGAGTTTGCTCTTCTCAGGAACCTTGGGACCGCAGTTACTGGGTAAATTTGTAGTTTAAATCATAGTTATCATATGAGGTCAGAAAGCAGATACGTAGAAATTAGTAGTTTCCTAGGAACATATAAAGGAGAACTTATTTTAAACTTTATATTCACAAAAAGACTAAATAATAAATAAGATAAATGTGATTAGTTCTCAAACAGAAACAATCAGGCTCTATGAATATGTTCAAAAAAGTATTTCAGCACCTAAATCCAAGAGAATGATCCAGAATTAGGATGGAATATGTAGGCACCTTGCTTTCTACCAATAATGTTATTACTACTGCAAATTTCTTAAAGTATGTCTTAGTCTGCATATCCCAAAATACAGGTGCTTGGGGAGAGCAGAGCATGACAATGTCCAGCTTGTGTCTAAGAGAACTGGGGTTTATAAAGCAGCCATCCTATCACTCATGTCTCCTGAAAGGTGCATTTCAGCAGACAGGCACCAGAATCCCCAAACATGCATTGACAACTATGTGTCATGCATAAAACACAGAAAGAAGCAGTAAGAGATGCACCAGCCTATGTCCATATTTTTAAATATAACAATGCATAGAAGTGAGAGATTTGATTTCTGTGATTTACACCTCCTGGAAGTTCAACTCACAAATGACTGTGAGGAGACAGCACCAGCTCTACATTAGGCTGCAGAAGAGTCAGCAGTCACAGATGTAAGAGTTTGTAGCATCTAGATATGTCATTTTAATGATTTGTTTCTTTTCTGTGTAGATCCATCACTGTGCTTTCCACTGGGAGAAAGTTAGCCCTTTTTTTTCAACTAGAAAAGTAACAAAGTAATATTTTGGCAGAAGTACTTTGTCAATTAATATCTCTTGTTCTTTCTTTTTCTGTTTACTGCCTGTTCTTTGTCTTCTTGTAGTTCAGCCTTTGGGAGATACTGAAGACCAGTTTCCGCAGATGTCAAGGATAACTGAGTCAACAATAATAGATGATGGCATTTGATGCATTTTGAATTTTCTGCATTTGTCTTATTGCTTCTTCCTCTTTATCTACTGGACCTAAATTATATTCAACTGCATAATTTCCAAATTATTTTAAAGTTCACCACAAATGGTAAGATTTTATTTTACTGTGTGCTAATAAAAATTAGATGGTTTTTGTGCCTTTATGTTCAAATCTGAGAAGTGACATAAGACAAAATACTTCATTTTATTATTTTTTTAGTAACAGCAAAAATACTTCCGTTTTAGCTTACAATACACCACTTTACTTGCTTCTGGGGCCTGAGTCTAGAAAACCCTTTGAGAATGTAAACCTTAATATACTGTATAAGAAAACAGTTGTCTACTGTTCTTGAGAAACAAAGTCTTCTATTTTGCGTAATAGCTGTTTTAGCAAATTAAAGACATAATTTTACTTACTTATTTGCCTCATAGATTGGAACTGCTGTACAGACACATAGCAAACAAACAGGCTTTACATGAAGAGTTTAGAATACTGACTGAAATATCCTGCATGTATACCTAACATACAGTATATATACTGTTGAATGAATTATGGTGTAGAGATACACACAAAGGAACTTTGACTTCAAGATTTGGTAGCTGAGGAAAAAGATTTGCTGTTGTGCAGTTCCTCCTCCACACAACGAATTTGTTCTGAGTCTTTATCTCCACTTGCATCAAAATACCCACAAAATCATTCAGATTGTCTCTGAACAGCACTGGGAGCCACATTTCCTGCATTTCGGCTGAGCAGTGAGTGTCATCAAAGTAAATGTGGCTTTTTCTGCTATTTCCCTCCTACCTTCAAAGCTGTTAATAGAGTTCAACTATTCTCTTAAACAGCATTTACCCTCCAAACACTATATTAATTTCATGCATAAGAGCAAGATGTGTAAGTTGTGAGACATGGAAGGACTGGTAGAAGGAGTAGCTCTGTGTGTTTAGCCAATGTGTGGTGCCACCAATACAGTTTTACATGGAAGTTCACAGGAGTGGAATTAGACAACATGCAGACTCATGCCAGGTGCTGTCTGGGCATTTAATTTTGGTACTCTAATTTGTAATTTTTATATCTGTCTGTTAGGGATAGAAGAGAAAAAGAAAAGAAACAGATGCCAGTTCAGGACACACTTTGTTCTTGGTGACAAACCTGCCTCACATTTTCTCTCAGACTGATTTCATGTAGTGGGTTAGAACTGCAAGAGTACTTTCCAAGGACATGTAGCATTTCCTTTATTAATCTTTTTTTTTTTTTTTCTTTTTTGACAGAACTTAAACATTTTCATGTTTATCTGCAAATGTTGTGTGTTCCTGCCCTCCATACAACCAGAACAGCAAAAACCATACTCACCAGTTGGCTCACCTAAATTGTTTTCAATTACAACTGCAATAATTGTCCATTTACATTTTTTTTCAGGTGTCCCAAATCCTTTTACATAGGCTTATAATTCAAGGAAGTTGAGGAAGACTGGAGAATAGAGACTGATATATTCAGTCTCCATTTTTATGCAGTTGACAATCTTCTTGATAAGAATTTTAAGATTTCTCTTTCATGAAATATTTGTACATGCAGCTGTCTTCCCTGTACAATGTTCAAATGTGGTTACTAGATAAGGTTTTGGGTGTTGCAGCTCTGTAAGGACCTACTTTTGAACTGGTAATGACAGTAGGAATGGTTCAAACAGCAGCAGAAGAAAAATCAAGCCTTACATTCAACCCTTTTCCTTGTTTTTGCTTTTTATCTTTTACTATGTTACTAACATTAATTTATGCTCAGTTCATGGGTAGCACATATTAAGACATTTTCTATCCTCAACACTGTTTTTTACTGTTTTGTTTCATGAACAACTAAACCTATGTAGTAGTACTGAGTGAAAAAATATTTCAGAATTTAAGAAAAGAGGAATAAAGTTTCATTTTCTGGCATATGTGTTTCATTCTCTTTTAAAAATGTAACACAGATACATGCCCAGGATCTTTCCAATTGTCACTCTGCAAAAGAGAAAATTGTATTGACCATTTTCCAGACTTTCCTAAAAATTGGGTCTGTTGTAGTAAATATAGTCCACATGTCAAGGTAAGGTGTACTTTGAAAATTTCCATGTTATCCTCATCATCCACACCAGGGTATTTCTCAGCCTCCACTTTTCTCCTGTTGGAAACCAAACAGTGGCCAGATGGAGTGGAGTGCTGAGGTTCTATAACAACACCAAATCCAAATACAGTTTGAGCTTTCCAAGGGCTTTGGAGAGTACACTTGAATCTCCCAACATAGTCATAACCTGTTGTTACAAGCCCACTTTAGTGTGTTAGCTGTATTGAGTAGATATCTGCTGTCAGGTATCAGACACCTTTTTAAACACCTGAGGAGGAAAAATGTCTCCATTCCTCCCTCCTCTGCCTGAAACTCAAGCATCTAAGCCCTAAACAATATGACTGGTTTATTTACAAAACTCAGATATATTCTCCGAGATTGTAAATTGCATTGTCTCATTCTACCAATGTTTAGGAAAGAAAACCAATGAAACTTAAACATTCATTAAATTTCTAAATGAAACTTCAAAGCAATAGTGAAGAGGGAGGAACTATAAGGATTGACTTCTGCCTATTAATATTACAAACAAATACTTTGCACTAAAAAACCCATACAGAAGGAGTTGTGTGACTACAATTCATCCTTATAAAGAAAATTTATATTCCATAATTTGCTATATATAGCATGTCTAACATGACATTTCAATTATAAGAGTAGTCCTGCTTGCTCTCTTTGGGTTTTTTTCCAAGTCTAGCTAAATCCTTCTCAAAAATATATTTTTTTATATTTTTTTTAAGGCTGAAGAAATAAAATCTTTCTAAAACTAAAATATTTTAAAAAGATGTCAGACATGAGGATTCTGAAAAGTACTTCATAGTGGGGGTCCCAAAGCAAGACACACAGATCCTGTGGTCACTTTTGAAAATCTTGGCAATCTAATTTTAAAATTTTAATCTAATTTCCTGTGCTTATTTATAGAACAGAGCAAGCTAAGCCCTTTGTTGAACTGCAGCCATCCTGTGAGCTTATGTTATCAGTTATAAAAACGTACCCTGCCCCAATTTCACAAGTCCTTAATTACTCATCTCCTCCCACAGAAACCATTAACAAGTGATATATGATACATATTTCTTAAAATATAGCATGAAATTCAAAGCAAAGTGTCAGGCTCTTCAGAAGCTATGCATATTTTGGTGACTCAGAACAATGCATAACAGTGTAAGGAGATTAATAAAATTAAGAGTTCATTTTCATTCCCAGTTCCAATTGGTCTTATTTAAATGCTGGGCTGTCCTAAGGTTAAAAATAAGCCTTTCTAGTTCTAAGCTTTTAAATTGTAGCTTTAATCCTTTGTCTCATTTAAATTTGATGGACTACATTAAAAGTAGACAGATTATAAATATTCATTACTTATTTATTTATTTTTTAGATGTTACCCATTGCAAACCAAAGAGGTCAGCAAAATGCAATTTGATAACCTTCCACTGATTATTGAAATATATTTTCCACATGACCAGAAAAAAATGTTGTTTAAGTTTTGTTTTCATATTTCAACTCATGATTTCTTTACAGAAAATTAATTTGGTAGCACGTATTTTTAAGGAGTCCATCAAACTGCAAATTGTATTTTATTTGTTTCAGGAAAACAAACATGTTGTATATATTTAAGGAAGGGAGATATGTGATCTGGGTAATTACTGGCATAGTAATCCTACCTCATGGAGATTTTAGAACAAATCTGGACCATAGTATAATTAATTATATAAATCAGAAATGAAAAAAACTGTAAGTAGGTTCAGCAAAAGCCAATCATGCAGGGTAATTATACCTTTCTTGGCTAAATTAAAGGGTTTTCTAGGCAGAGAAAATGTACTAGCTAAAATATATCTGGGCATCAGATTTACTGCAAAGTAATTCCTGTAGGAAGCTGCTTATTAAGTTAATGAAGCTAGACTAGTGCAAGAATTGTAATATGGGTAAGAAATAGTGCAGGTGATACTGTTTGTGGAAACTGTTAGAAGGAAAATAAAATAGTTACAGTGATACTGAATTGACACAGGAGAGGTCCAGACTATCAGAGCAAAATGGACAACTGAACATTGGAGTAAAAGAGCTGGGATGACATACAACAGTAATAGGTGTGGGATTTAGGACAAATTGTAAAGCTTTGTTGCTTACAGAGTGGAAATAATAGAGGAAGAAGATAAAGTTTGGTACTGTTAATCAGTCACATAAAATACATGAACAAGCAATGTGAAGAGGCTATTGAAATGAAAAATATGATCTGAGATTGTGGCAAGTAAGATGTCTGCAGTACAGAGAGGAAAGTAGGATTTCTGTCGTAGAAGACATTGGTGAGATCTCACCTCAAGTACTATTTAAAGTTTCTGCCATCTGTTTACCAGAAAGATGTATGGAAATGAAAAGAAGCATAAAGAAGTGGACCAGTAATATCTGCCTACAGAAAAGGAAGAATATGTTTAGCCTTACCTATTATATGCAGAACTGCTCACTTTCCCCAGCTCATGAGATGACTTTAGAGTGTTGCAATTGTGTTGAAGAAGTATTTTGAGCTGACATAGTCAACCTCTGACGTAAGCATGTTCTTATAGAAATCCTTGCCTAAGAAAAAGAATGTAGAATGTGTAGGCAGAAAAGTAGTACTCACAAAGGTGTTCCTTTGATTGTAAGGTTAATTTTTCTTTTCCCTGCAATCTCGTAACAGTTTGTGAAAAAAGAGTTCCTTCAAGGAATGATTCAAAATACATAAAATTAAGCTACTTTCCAAAATGGCTGAAATTGATGAAGTTGATATTTCTGTGTACCATTTCTTTTGCAATATTCAGACACTTGTATGTTTAATATAAATGACTAGGAGAACTTTGGAGAACTGAAAATTATGGTTCTCAGTGGAAGTTTCTGGTATATTTTACTGCCTAGCTAGCTGGGGAATGCAGACATGAGAGACATAGACATAGCCAGATTTTTTTAGGATATGAAGTGTGTCAAGTTTTTTTATCAGCACACTCATTTATAGTAAACTCATGACCTGATTCGTGGATGGACTGTATGAAATGTGAGCTGTTGGAATTGGGGAATGGAATTTCTCCCACAAGAGGGAAGATGAGCTGATATACCACTGTAACCTGCATCAAAGTGGAAAATGTGAAGCTGCATGTAGAAGTTAATGGACACTTACACAGATCAACCACACCAACCTATATCCCCACCTCCTAAAAACAGGATGTGTATCCAAGTGAAGTTCTAACAGCATTTTGGATTAGATAGAAAAGAGCATAAAGCTTGGTATACAATGTTTCTGAGTAGTTATTTATATATTATTGCCTTGAAAATCTATACTTCTTCAGCAAAACTGTTATTCTTTCTTCCACAAACTTTTAGGAAATAATTTATATTGCAAGCTTCATTAGTGGAATTTCAATTTAACAAAATCTACTGAGTGTGAACAGACCCAGCAAATAACTGAGATCACTAGCTTGAAGTGTTTTTGTTTTAGAGCGTATTTTTATCAGGATATATATCAAAAACAAATAATCCTCAGGCCGAAAGTTTTTTATACTCTGGAGCTTTTTCTCCCATGAATACATGAGAGCTTTGCCTTGATAGCTCCTATTAACACAAGTGGGAGTTGCAAGCCAATCCCCTATGCATTTTTTGAAGAACTTATCTCAAAGCATTGCCCAAAGCAAATTTTTATGATAGCTTAGCACCCCTGGGAACGGAGATTTATAATGGCAACAACTGAAAAAGACCATAATCTATAGTTTAGTGATGGGAATAAGTGTACTGTTATACATTTTCAGTTATTATGCTGCTGAACTTGAACTCCAAATTGTTTCCTTCTTGAAGAAATATTTGAAGTAGTTTTATTGAAATAGTTATTAGAATGCTTTAAAGTTTCTAAAGTATTTTAATATTGTCTCAGATTTCAACCTTTCTTTTCATTCCCCAGTCAAACAACATGCATTAATAATAGAAACTATATAAAACCCTTGAAAACCACTATGTAAAGCAACAAACACTCTTGTAAGTGTAAATTTAAAATAATGTTTTCCTAATATCTAGAAATTTAATCTATTACTGGTAATTTTCACTGTGATAAAGGCTCTGACTTGTTCTTTGGGTAATCATCTCTGTTTTAAAAACTTCTAGAAGAAAATAAGAAACAGTGAAGAATTAAGCTAAATGGCATGAGTAATGCTCTGCAAATTATCTTGTCAATATTACAGCCCAACATTTAAAATCCAAGGATGATAAAAGCATCTAAATTAGAAATCTGTGTAAGTTGGGTACTTTTAAAAATCATTTGGCATGGTAAATGTTGCCATTTTTTAATTTTAATTTTTTCCTATGTTTCAAAAAAAACTAATGAAAACTTAACAAAATGAAGTTTCAAATGTTAATGAAACAAGTGGGAAGTTGATACTAGGTTATTCATGGTCATGTTTTTGGATCCTATAGAGAGAAAAACTTCCATAAAATACATAATGGTAAAGGATTTTGTTTGCCATATGAAGTAACAATTTTTATTTATAGAGACGGGTTTTAAAGAACCTTGGAAAAAAAAGGTCAAATTTTGATAATTTTGATCTAGAGTAATATATAGATCCCACTTATAATAGCATTGTTTTTAGTCTAGTTAATGCACTTTTGCTATAGTGAATTCCTTTCACTCAAGGTCACAGAATCACGAAGTAGCTGAGGATGGAAGGAACCTCTGCAAATCATCTGGTCCAAGTCCCCTTTCAAGGAGGGCTTCCTAAAGACAGTTTTGCAAGACGGCTTTTGAAAATCTCCGAGAAGGAAGACTCCACAACCTCCCTGGGCAATCTGTGCCCCTGCTCGGTCACACTCCCAGTGAAAAAGTGTTTTCTGATGTTCAGGCAGAGCTTTCTGCATTTCCAGCTGTGCCCCTTGCCTCTGGTCCGGTCACAGGGCAGCACTGAAAAGACCCTGACTGTCCCTTTTGTACCATCCCTTCAGGTATTTACATATATTCATAAGGCCACCTGAGACTTCTACTGGGCTGAACAGTCCCAGCTCCCTCAGCCTTTCCTCAGAGGAGAGATGCAGTCTCTTGTCATCTTTCTGGCCTTTTACTGGACTCTCACCAATATGCCCAGGTTTCATCTGTACTAGGGGACCAAAAACTGGGCAGTCTGCTCCAGGTAGGCCTCACCAATGTTGAGGAAAAGGGCGGAATCACATCCCTTGACCTGCTGACAACATTCCTCCTAATGCAGCCCAGGATACCACTAGCCTTCTTTGCTGACAGGGCATATTACTGCTCTCACAGGAATCTGAGGTCCTTTTCTGCAAAGCTACTTTCAAGGTGGCTGCCACCCAGGAGATATCAGGTCATGGGGTTGTTGCTTGGCAGAGCTTTTTGCTTCCCCTTTTTGAATTTCATGAGATTCCCATCAGCCCTCTGGATGGCCCCACAACTCTCTGACAAACCAACCACTTCTCACTTTTTTGTGTCTTTGGCAAACTTGTCCCATCATCTAGATCATTTCATGTTAGTGTTCTGAGTGATCTTCTTTCATTGTCAAGTCTCTTTCCCTCTTTCTGTCCATCTTTTGCTAGCTCTTTTGTGCTCCCAGCAACAGGATCTGTTCTGAGCTCCCAGCAATTCAGGCATATTGGCTGGTATGAATATTCAGAAATCAAAGTGAACTGTGTAAGGAGGAACAGAAAATCTTAAGTGAGTAGCAAATTCAATCTAGGTCATACTGCAATGGCAAAGAAAGATGTAATGGAAAGACTAAGTTAGTAGTTAGTTCATTACCTGTTGTCAGCTCATATGTATTCACACATAATTCTCCAAACTGCACTATCCTCGTTGGTATCTCTACATAAGGTGTAGAAAACAGAAGAGACATTTCATCATCAGGTATTGAGGGCTTAAGAACAAAAAGTTTGGACTAGAACTGTGCTTTCTGATATTAACAAGATTTTTACACAACTCAGATGGAAGCTAATTTATAAATCACTTCCTCTCTGAACCAGTCCTAGTAGAACATAGGTTAAATATGGAAAAAAAAAAGTGAAATTGTGTACTCTCCTCATAAAAATGTACTGGGATGAATCAAACACTGATCAAATCTATTGCACTTATTGTACAATTAACAAAAATGATGAATTTGTACTGGAATCCAGTTCTAACTGGAAATCAGGAAAGATACTATTATGACGGTATAAACTAATTTGGTCTACTATTTTGAAATGTTAATTCTGTAAGAATTTAATGTCTAAAAATATCTGGAATAATCAGACTATATTAATGAATCGTTCAATTAACTTCCACTTGTGGGAATTTTGATGCAACTGATGTACTCTTTCCTGATGTACCAGTCGTTATTGTTCTGAAATGATTTTAACCTGCCTTACATGTCTGCTCAAAAAGGTTGTATTTTAAACAAGGGTTAAAGCCAGGTAGTTAGTTTGGTTTTGTTTCAATAAATTACTCCTCACTTCTTTGTCAAGCTGTTAGCTCTTAATCTGTGAGCTCTATGTCCTCTAATGTATGCATGAAATGCCGCATGTCCTTCAGCCTAAACATAGGTATCTGCATATCACTGCTCCCTTTCCTACTTCATATAGTATTAACTTCATATAGTATTAACAACGGGTAATCTTTCTAACAAGAAACTAACAGATTCCAGAGTTTTTCTATAACGATAACCATATTTTTTTTTTCTCTCCTAACAGTCAGATGAATGATAGAAAATGTTTTGTCGTAATGAAGATGACCAATCTCTTTATCATTGAGTGCTTGTACCTATACACAATGTGTTGCACAGATCCTTTTTTTGCTGTTCTGTATTTGTCTGAAGTAGATTATAGGAGTTTCATTTTTCTTGGTATCTACATTAAAGTAGAATACTACATAAACAGAAAAATTCCATTGACCCTAAATATATTTGCAGCACTATTTCATATTATGGACATATTCAGATTTCATTTACACTGGCCTCCACCTAGGAAAGCTGCTCACCAAGGGAATAAATTGAGAAAGAAACACAGCTCACTGTAATGAAAAATCAATGTTAATATATATCCCATACTTTCTGGGAATAGAAAGCAAACAGGTTGCTGTCTGTTTTGAATAGCTACATAAAAATGTTGTATGCAAAATAATGTCATGAGCTTTCTGTATTCAGAATAAATATTTCTGAATTGTTTTAAACATAGTTATATTACTTCTTGTACCAGTAGAATTCCAGCTTATTTATTAAAACCTGAGGGCCCATCACATGGTAGGTAGTAATCAATAAAACTTATGCCAACTGATGTTATTCTATATGTCAAGTCATATTGCTACAGTTCTGTCTCTAGGATGTTACAAAGCGATAGCTTGTTTGCAGTGTTCTTTTCTACCTTCTTGGCAATGACTCAGGAATTGTTTCTCATAACTATAGCAACCGGGGGAAAAAAAAAAACAAAAAACAACCCAAATCATATTCCATTCATTTCTAACGAAAGACAAAAAACCCCACACCAACAAAAGCAATAGAAAATTCTGCTCTAATGCACCGTTACTGCATTGCCTCAGATGCATTACGCAAACTGAATAAATTACCTTCTGGTAAGAAACTTGCATGATCAGTCAGTCACATCAGCATGTTGCCAGACCTGACTAATCTAAGCAAACAAACCAACCAACCAATCAACCCACAAACTATATTTGACATTGTCAGATCATCTGAAACACTACAGCATTCATCCAGATTTACTTGGTATTTTAAAGAATGACCTAGATTTTATATATAAGATTTTTTTTATCTGCACTGAGGAAGCTAAGAGAGAGAGGGCTCTTTGGAAGGAAGAAGTTATAAGAACAGAATCATCAAGGATAATGTGGTAAGTTTTATGGTGGAGATTCACGAGGGAATGATGAGGCCAAGATAAGTAAATGCACTACTGCCAGTTCTACGACTCTTCAGGGATCAGCTGTTTAAAGCTGGTTTTGTTAATCTAATATGTATTTACATATATCCAGAGACAGGAAAGGATTTCTGTTGCCATTTGGTTTTTGACAACTGGTCTGCTATTTGGTTCTCATACATTCCTTCATTAATGTCTTGGACATTGCAGGAAAAGAAGACAAGACACCAGGAATGTGGTTTAAGTAGGCCGTGACTTCATAAATAACACATCTGGGAACCATCTGGCAATGACTCGTCCAGTGCAGGTCATACTTCCTTTGTAATCCATACCACGTGGTGGCAAACTGCCATCAGCCCTCCACCCTGTTAACATGGCCTTAGCATCACTCCTGAGATCCATGGGCCCCTTCCCCTGAAGAGGACTGAGAAATGAAAAAGGAGGCTGTATCTTTACTCAAATGTAGCCCCAACTTTCTTTGCAGTCTTCTGTTCCCTTCTCATTTCTGTTTACAGTTTATCATAAAGTGGAATCCTTAGTCAATAATTACCTCCACTGGAAATTTGCTGCAGTGAGGCAACAATTTTTCTACCCCAGCCAAATTCCCACATTATCAATAATTGCTTCCATTAGAGCAGCCAGCATTATATTCCTTCTCAAGTCAGAAATTGGAATAGGACATAGAATTCTATTGAAAGCACACTTCAAATGAATAGTTAGCACACTTCAAATGAATAGTTACCTGATTTGTCTTTTTAGTTAATTTATAAATCAGCCAAATTCCTCCTGTGATCACCTAAACTTTCTGGTGTGATGTCCTGAAATCACAGTCATTTTGCTGTAACATGATCTGGCTGCACTTATGACCTCTTGTCCTAATCTCAATTCTGCCATTATTTTCCCCTCTGTATGTTTTATCATGATTTATCTTCATCCATTCATACGGCCACTCCCTCGTCCTGAATGAATGAGAGCTACCTTCTGACTCCCCACTGTGCTCTTCATTTGGGCTCATGTCTACCTCAAAGGGAAGAGATGAGCTTCCAGAAAAACTGGATTTCTGATGTAAAGCCAAATGCACACTATTAGCCAGACAATATATTTATAGTCTGACATACAATTCGGAAAAATAGGCTGAACATGGATATTACTGGAACTGCCCCCTCTGTATTCATGTGTTGTCTCACAGGCATTTTTAGTCCCAATCCCAGACTTTTGGGTTACTATTGACATGTCAGCTTCAGATTACTATAATATCCATTTAGAATGGAGGGGAACCCAGTTTGGGCTGAAAATGGCTATAATACCTCTTTGACATTGACCTGAAATAAAATATTCTTTATTAATTAACTGCCTTCCAGCAGTTACATAAAGCAACAGTGGTATGGCATTCTAGCCACATGCAAATAGTTTGAGAAATTTTTACATTACTATAATACAGAAATTTATTTTAAAGCAATATTCTCAGAAACAAAGGAATTGCAAGCTGCAAAGGCAGCTTTTCTTCATTTTTCATATGTCTGATTTGTAGATACCTAAGCCAAGGCTTGAATTCTGTTTGGCCATTTCTTGAGAAACTCCGCAACTATCCCAACCCTAGACCTACTTAAATTCATATAAGCCACCCACTTCTGTCATATAAAGTTTCTCTTAAGCTGATATAGTCCTAAAATATGATGATCAATACTAATGCAAAAGAAAACAATGACAGCTGAAAAAAAAAAAAAAAAAAAAA
>VZSE01005694.1:462720-465220 GCA_013398275.1 Promerops cafer
AAAGAAAGAAAGAAAGAAAGAAAGAAAGAAAGAAAAAGAAAGAATCTCAAAAATGCCTTAAAGGAATAATGGAAAATGAAATTATTTTCAGAACATTATGTAAGATTCATAAATCAGTAAACAGATAAATGAACTAAAAGAATTATGAAACATTTCTTATAGAAACAGTTTATAAATTATATTTAAAAAGGAAAGGTAGAAGTACATGACAGAACCAGGAATGATTTTAAATAAGTTTCAGGTGGACTTCCTTCCACACCTAATTATTTAATGTTCAGTTTTCTAGTGTGCCTTCAAACTAAGCACTCCTATGAGTTTTCTTATTTTGAACTGAAAACAAGGATTTAAGACAGTGAGCTCTAATGCCTTGACATTGAATTAGCTCCTGCATATTACATGACTGTTTAAATAGTAGTGTCAACAAAATCTTTTTTGAACAAATAATGACATATCATCATATACTTTTCACACCGTCTCTTCTAAAACAATTTTGTCTCACTGAAATGTTCAGTTATTCCAATAAAAACCCTAAGCAATTTCATCAGGGAAATTTTATGCAATATTAACAGGGTCATCAGACAGACAGTGTGGGTAACTACTTGATAAATATGTGTAAGAAATAAAATAGCAATTAAAGCAATTAATAGCTATGGGGGAAAAGCAAAAGAAGATCTATGTTCTGGCAAAAAACCAAAAGATTATATAGATAATTAATTTTAAATGTAGATAGTATTTTTCACCCTAGCAAGTTCGAAACTGGTATAAACAGTCTCTGTGAAATGCCTATTATATATGGGGCAGGTGAGAAATAGAGCAGCTGTTTATTGCTCTACTGCAATGCTGTACTACATGGCTTTGTAAAGGAAATTAAGAACACCATTTCTCTGTGGAAACAAGTGGAGAATTTGAGGGTGTAGAGTATTTTTACCCATACTGATTTTTGGCCAGGCCATCAGCTTTAAGATCTTTGTTCTCATAAATGTGACATGAAGTCTCGGAAATTACTGTGGATATATCTGTCTTTGTAAGAACACTGTGTAAGACACAGAGCTTCTGCAAATACATGTTGCACCCAAGAATCTGTAGGCTTTAGAAAAAAGGGTCCCAGAAGGCTGTGATCCCACTCCCTCCAAGTTCTCTGGTTTTCTTTGGGAAGAAGCTGTTCAACTAATATACCAACCTGGCCTACCAATGCTCGAGTCCTGAAAAGATGTTTTGTGGAAGTGGGGTCACAAAGCAGCCCCATCACGTGGTGCAGGAGTACTACACACCACCACCTATCACTTCAGTCAGAGTAAACATCTTGTAGATGTGTCTATGAATATTAAATTCACTTCAAACAGAAGGGAGCAGGTAACCTACTGTTTGAAATAAGAATGTGAGCTTACAAATCACCCACTATTGAGGGACTTTCCCCATCAGACCCCAAGCCAGCAGGCAATCTAGTTTTCACTTTGATGGTCCCTACAGCATTGAACTGGCTTTTTTGCAAAATCCCATTCATTTAATCTCTACCTGTTTTTGAAACACCTCCCTAAGACCTTTCCTGCCCAAAAGGTGTTTGCAAAGTTACTGTGGCCATATACTAGTTTAGATCCTGGTTTGTCTTGGTTGGTTGGGTTTGGGTTTGGCTTTTTCCCTCACATTTTGTAGGGAGGTCTTATTACTTTTTAAAATAATTTCTTTGCCTTTATTACATTTCATTTTACATTGGTCTTAGTACTATGCCACTGAGGACCAAAAACCCCTCACTACCATGGTTTACTTACCATTGTTTGGTATCACACCATTTACCAAACTTTCCAGACAGCAATGATGAACAATAGCATTGTGGGCCACTAAAACATTCTATCTATTCCAAACAGAACTCATGGCAACCTTGCTGAAAGGAGTAATATTATTGTTTTGGCAAAAAACAGTTTAATTCTCACCTGACCAGCCAAATTAGAAGAGGACAGGTTTCCAAGAAGGCATTTTCCCATTGGGTACAAGCAGAATGTAACCAATATAAAAAATATGGGCTTTACTTAAGAATGTCTTCCCTTGTATGATTTATGGAAGTCCTATAGTATTTTAGTTGTTCTAAGTTAGCTGATTTGTTTTAAGGTTCTTTAAAAAGCTTATATATGAAAAAGGAAATGAGATTCCCCATTTTCACAAAGTTCTCAATCTACATGTATATAATATGTAAAGTAGCCTACCACTAAGCTAACTGGGCAGTTTATTGCGAAGTTCTGTTCTCATTTTCAGTGCTATCTTTTTATATCACCATACATTCTCCTAAACTTCCATATGCTTTTAAAAATTTATTTTAAAAGAACAAGCTAGTTCTATGCTGTACTAACACATCAGTGCTAATTTCTTAGTTAAACATTATCTGTCACATGAGCCAGTCACCACTGAGGGTTCATTTTTGTATGAGAACTATTCTGTAGGAGTATTTTCATTAGGATGGATTCCCTGCCTAATTTCACTACTGTAATTTAAAAAAAAAGTTACA